>JARACY010001984.1:0-48783 GCA_029255725.1 Scrobipalpa atriplicella
TATACGTACTACAGTCAGCAAAGGAGATATCTAAGCAGGCCTGTTCAAATCGGATAAAGTTAATTTAGAAGGTTATTAATCGGTTGTCATGAAAGTTCGTAGGTATGTTTGCACAATTTATTTACTGCAACAAATAAACGAATTTTCATATCATCGAACGAATCATCATTTAACATAACTTTGGTACCTATACCTAGTAATGAAAAATATTTCTAACCGAAGTTATGTTAGAAATCTACGCTAATTACAAATTGCAGGAAATAAATCATCCATAAAATCCAAGTAGTGATGTAGTTACAAGGATTTATTGAATTTAATCCATCGGATAGTTTGAGGCGGTTGAGAAGTAATAATGGCACGAAATGGTTTTGTGGTACAAATGTAAGATCAAATCGTTTTAATCTTACATTACCTTTTACGGTATGTCGTATACTTAGACGGATGTCATGTGAATCAGATTATGACCTTTGTACTTGGAGGAAAATAAAAATTTCCCGACATTCAGAGAAGAGTGTAATTCATGTGGCTGAAATGGTTTTACAATATCGCATACACAATTTTACTCTTAATCTGTATTAAAACCATAACAATAAAATATGTTCTACATTAGTTTCCGGTAAAATGAAGTCCCTAAATCGAATATTCCCATTACGGTATTGCCAAAATGGGCTCAATTACTCCATTTATAATATTTTATTGGTTAGTGACGTTTTATTTAGTCTGCGATAAGGAAAATTATGGGGTTGTTATACTTTTTAGTTTAATGATTATAATTATGTATGATGTTAGCAACAATATACTCGCAGAAATGAATTTAAACAAAAAATCTGTATTATAATTGCGTAAACAACTATCTCAACAGACCAGAGAAGACAGAAACAGTTGAAACAATAAAGCAAAAGCGAGCTTGCTTAGGAGCCAAAAAGGATTTACCAAATTGGTCCAAGTCGAACTCTCATGACTTGTACCAATTTGTTAAAGCTCACGGAACTGATTCGGACAGAGGATGAATTTTAACGAGTTTCGCTGCTGTGTACTTTGAGCGCACAGTAGACATGGTCGTCATTACTCGCGTGTTTACACTATGACATCTCTTGCTATGGAGAGAAATGGAACAATCATCTCGTAGCCATTGAATCTGATATAAAAGATGTATTGAATCGAGATAAAGCTGCTGGCTATAATTGATGTTTAAAAGCTCAGTTGGTTCAAGCATTGACATACGGTTTTTTCTCAAATCTAAAAATATACTTAAAGGTATGGTTTTAGTATTTAATGCAGCGATTTCTTGTGTTATCTATCTTCTTAAGGGGCGAACAAAGCAAAAGTGCTGCCACTTTTCGTAATAAATTAATTGTATCTGAAATAAAACATTTTGATTATTATATTACAAAAAGCCACAAGATGAAATAATTGTTCATAATTTATTATTAGCTTAAATACTTAGTGTGAATTGCGACTCGATGGATTAAATAATGAAAAAATACTTTCATGTTGTGTGGCATACCGTAATATAATCATGATTTTATTTGTTTTTCAGATACCTACAATTAATTTATTTTGAAAATTTGCAGCACCTCTGCTCTGTTACCACCTTAACTGATTTAGATAGAAGGATTATAGTGAAAATTATGACATCACTTATGTTATGTATATTAAATACTAAAACAGTATTGATCTTATTTTGAGGTCAATAAGTCTACAAATAAAGTCGTTGATACAGTAAAGGAAGCTTAGTTTCATTTTGAACGCAAAATAAGGTAAGTATCGTTAATATTTTGACTTTTTTGACCCTTTTGTGCCTCTACCTAAAATACAAGACACTGCGTGACGCATGTCACGTAAATAGCGCCCCTCGAGGGCTTCTGTCGGATAAAAGGTACAAAATAAGACCATTAGAGAGAGCATGCGTATTCTCATATTTACATATCTACGCACGGATGGTGTACAGGTACCTGAAATGTGTAGCGAACATAAAATATTTTATTTAAATGTGTTATTATTAATAAGTACATGTTCGTTCAGCCAGTAAAAAATACAAATAATTAGTTTGAGTCTATTAATATTTTAAACAATTTTGGTGTCATTCGCTATGGTATTTGCGATAATTTTTAAGTCAACCTTGGCTTGCTCACCTCTGATGAAGAGCAGAGCAGAGTCAAGAGCAAACGAAAAAATATAAACTTGTATTGAAGTACCTACGTACCTATACCTAACCATTGTTAAACCTTTATTTTCTATAAGTAATATGATTTTATTCATACATCTCACATGAATACATATTTACTACCAATACCAACAAAACGAAGCCCAGACACAAATAACACACACAATAGAATCCAAACAAATAAGATTTTTGGAAAAAGAAAATACCGGCATGAAAACCTTTCAAATAATCTTCTTAGGATTCGCATACACGTACAAAAATAATCGTTTCTTTCTCTTATCAAAATGTTTGGTTAGAATAAACTTATTTTTGTCTGCCTAATATTTTGAACTCGTCAAACAATCACCGAACGAAGGGTATACTCGTACAAGGGGGCCATTTCATGGAAAACGTCATAAAGAAAGAGTATTATAGAGAGTACCTACACAGGAAATGAAATTTGAAAAACATTCGTTTTATAGGTTGTATTTGTAGTATAGAGACATTCATTCTTTATTACTTTCTTTTAGTATTATGCTATATGTGCAATAAAGTAGGTATTATACTCTCTTTTATCTAAATAGTTCTCTTTTATCTAAATAGTTTGTAATTTTTTTATTGTGTATTAGATTTCTTTATGCCGGAAACACTATAATTATAATTGTGCTTTAGTACAAAAACTCTTTATTTTTCTTTTTTATGTAAGTATTTATTTCAGCAATACAAAATAAATAATCCTCCACGTACCTATAGTAAACGATATAATTCCCAATAAACAGCAGTTTTATCTTTTCCATCATACGCAACCAATATCGCCCTGGCTTTATTGGATTACTGCTCAAATACACAATAATAATATTTTCTTGTTTAATCGGATATTTAATGTCTGTATTAGGTATAGGTATCGTTTGAGCGAAGATCGTAAAATAATATTATTCGAATTAGATTTTCACTTGACATGCGTAAGAATAGATTAGGGTTATTGAAAGAGTACTTACTACCTAGAATCTGTTTTTTTAATGGGTTAACTCTTGACTCTAGACCCAAAGGTCAGGGATGAACGTGACATAGTCGACGATGGAGCTAGCTAACCCAGAAAACGCATGTTAAGGCACTGGTAGTCTCACGCACCGACGGAACACAGAAAGCTTTTTGGCGCCGGACTCCGGTGAGAGGGTGTGTTGCCGTTGCCCGGGGTGGACTACTAGGAGGTAGATTCCATACCACCCCATTGATTGATTTTTAAAGCAGATTGATTGTGATTGATTTTTAAAGCAATTTAAGTCTGTGAGAGAATATGTTGCTGCCTACACGACATATCCTCTTAACGTGGGATGTCAGATAGAAAGCCGAGTCAGAAGGAGCTGAACGTCTCATCTGAAAATAACACATAGCACCATTTAAAACATCGAGTGAGATCCGATGCAATGTCGTTATTTCTGAATGTCATTTCGCATCAAAGAATATAATGTAGTATATATACTATTAAAATGTATATTTATATTCTTTACGATTACATTTAAAATTATCTTAATATTAAAAATATGTTTGCTATCCTTCACCCAATTTTTTAAATTCTTCTCCGTACTTTTATCTTAACTTAACGGTAGCTTTGAACTAAGCCCCATGTGTCTCAGTTGATACACTTTATATGAGAAGTAATTTCCACATCTACTGTGATAATACCCATCGACCCTGTTCCAATAACATCCCTTGTAATTGTCTGCCGAGTGCTATAAGCCCTAATGTATTGAGTGTAAGCTCGTTATAGTATGTGATAACGATAAATAAACACATATGTACGTATATGGGCTCATTTATTGGTTTCCCGCAAAGATGTCTACATTTATAGTCATTATTTAACACACACAGTTCTACTAATTATTTAGTGGAAATTTGCTGAAAATCTGTATTTTTTATCATGACTTAGGACTTGAGATTTTTTATGTGTATAGGTATTAAATTAAACTTTTATGCAGGGTGTAGGAACGCAGTACTTTTTTTACACCGTGTACAAAGTAGTCGGCAAATTGATAGGTTGCTCCCATAAATCCTGAAATACAATCAAGACGAGACAGAAGCAAAGATTTTTTTAGTCTAGATTAGGACGAGCAAGGCGAGTGTTGAAAACGCTTTCGGGATATTAAGTGCGAAATGGCATGTTTTCCACAGACTGATGGAAACTGAAGATGAAACATTCTATAGCAGTTGTACAAGCTACCTGTGGTTTACACAACTTTTTGATTGATAGACAAGCAGAGCACTTCAATGGTCCTGCTGAAGTTACAAGGAAATCCTAACCAAAGGAGATCAACAAACTATGCATTTTTCTGTTTGAATTTGCTGATTATTTCCACCAATAAAACATTTTACATACTAACTAACCCCCTATATTTATCTATGATACTAACATACAAAAAAAAAATACATTTAGAAAATATTTTGTACATAACCTTATTTAATAAATTTGATTTCTTACCACCGTTGTTTCCAATCATTTCCGATATACGGGGTGTAAGTGTAAGGGACAGCGTCCCTCAAACTTATAGGGGTTGCAGCAACCCGGTTGCTCAGTCAACAGAACTGAACAACTACCACCAGGGTTTTTTTTTAGGAAATGAAAATAAAAATTGCTTTTTCATACAAAACGACCAGCTCCATCAGACAATTTGTATGGAAAAGCAATTTTTTTTTTCCTTGAAAAAAAAATCCTGGTTATAGTTGTTCAGTATCGTTGACTGAGCAACCCCTATCAGATTGCAGGACGCTGTCCCTTACACCCAGTATAGTCCCATATTTTGTTTTTGATCCGGTTATTTTTATAGTCTGTTTTACTAGTATTGTATAATACAGAATAACTTTTAACATATTCAATGAGCATTTCAGTTTTCTCAGTTTCGCGCGCCATTTTTAATGTACCTAAATAAGTGCGGTCAATTTTAAGAACGACAACTAAATTAATTTTTATATTTTGTTTTATTTTTTTTCAAAATTGTTCAGTTGTCGAGTCACTATTGTTAACTAAATAAATTGACCAATTTCCCGGTGTTTTAATTGTACACGAACCGGCGAGTGGTGATCCGCCAGAAATATATTGATATCATGATTGAGAATGTTATAAATATTATGATATTGAACATTATGTAGAAAATATTTTGTCAAGAATATTCATATTTATCAAGAAACTCCGGCACACCATTTTAATATACCCCATATTTGGCATTCCATCTATCACAGCCTCCCCTGTTGACACCCGCTCCTTCATAACAACACGCGAAAATCTATATAAGATGACGTCAATTTGTACAGAAATGTATTATATAAAATACAATTTTTGCCAATTTACTCGACGTAACAAACTGATATTGCATTCCAAGGTATAAAACAAAGGTAGTAGCAATTCTTTTAAAGAACAAATTGGTATTTTTTAACGTTTTGTGTTATGTTACATCAATACAACTTGGGAAACGTATAATGATAGTATTTTCAATTAAAATGGTTACTCGTCGATTTACTGCGCAGAGAATACCTTTCGTTAAAAAGTCTTTTAAATTTATATTATTTTATACACTAAAACTATTATTTTAATCTGAAATATGAAAGACAAGCTTAAGCATTCCAGAGGTCTTAGGTGTAAGTCCGGGTCTTGGTCGAAATGTTGAATGTTTACTACTTTGCTTGTATAATTAATAATTTGGTCACTACAATTTCAAGATACTATCAGCGGGTACCATCTTAATAAGGCAACTTAGAAAATAATATCTGGCTAATGTCAAAAAAGATACATTACTTAAGGGGCAAACAGAGCTGCGACGGTGGCACCAGCGCTTAAATCAAGCGTTTAAATGAATCGTGCCTGAAATACAAACATTTTACGTTTGGCGAAAATTGCAACTTTTCTCCATTTTATAATCTATAACTATCATAAATTCATAAGTAGTTAAGCTTAGTTTGAATTATAATATTTTGGGTTATAAAATGGAGAATTAATTGCAATTCTCGCCAAACGTAAAATATTCATGAAAATGTTTGTATTTCAGGCACAATTAATTTAAAACTGATGGCGCTGCCGTCGCGGCTCTGTTTGCCCCCTAAGAAGCTGGAACAGTAGCCCAGTAAAATTACTTTGTTTTAAAACATTAATTCATAATAGCCCAATTTTTTGTATATCTTACTTTCATATGATTTGAAGAGATTATATTTTCGAATCACACATTTTCTTTTAATTTGAAGTGGATTTAAATAAAAAAGGATCTCTTTTACTATACAAACATGCTAACAGATGAGGAATGACAGACAAACATTATTGTTTGGATATAAGTATCAAGATCACACTAAAAATCAAAACAATTATTTTATTATGTAACAATAAAATTCGTAATTTATAAGGATTTCTGTGACTATCAAAAAAGGACAATAAATTGAATTTTTTAGGTTAAAATAAAAAATAATTGTTAAGTAAATATTGTTGGATTTTTATATAAAACAAAATTATATTTAGCTATCAAGGCAAGGGCAAAAAAAGAAAGTTATTTACATTTTTTTACCGAATTTATAAAAATAACATAACTTCATCTTAAAAATAAATAAGTAAATAGATTTTTTCGTGTGATTTCTTTAGTTAATGATAGGGAAGAATATAATCGACTAACGAAATGTAATAATGTAGTTATTTGGAATTATTTCCGTTTCGCCATACAAGCCCGGCGTAGATTGACTGGGCTACAGACATAGACGTTGACGTTGTCATCATGGTAACGAGAGAACATTTTGAATATTCAGCTTTGTAAAGAAATGAGACTTCAGTTGGCTCATATGGTTATATTTAAGTTGGTATAAGTTGGTACTCATAGACGGTTGAATGTGAAATTTTCTAACCTGTTGAGTATTGAGATAGACGGATTGTGTCTTTTTTAGAATTGAGTTTAGCCCAATTGCATGTAGATGGATCTTTATTGAAGCTGATAATGTTAGTTTATATGGATTAAAATTGTATGTGTAGTATAATCATAATAAATAATATAAAATAAATTATTAGTATATAATAATATTATTACAATCATAATATCGGACTTTGTAACAGCAAAAAAGATATCCTCCTTTTTAGTTTGTTTTTAATGACGTTTATCTTAATTTCAAAACACAATCTCTGCTTCAATACAACCAGTTTGAAAACTAGGCTAATAATTCAATGAAAATGTAAAGTAGTCTTCCTGATGCAACGCTCGTGCTCTGAAGCGTTTGCTCAGAATTAACAGAGCATCAAAGTCCGACAGCTAACGCGACATGAATAAAAGATGTTCATAGCATTAAATCGTCAAAAATACTGGCTAAATTTGCTCTTAGCAAGAGAACCATGAATGAAAATGAAACTTCGTAACCTATTGAGCTGAATAGAGTAGTTTTACGGATAATTTATATGTAGAATCCTAAACATCTGTTCAGTTTCTAATTATTTCAATCAAATTTTTAAATTAAGAATCCTACTAATATTATAAATACGAAAGTCTGGGCGTTTTAATGTTTGTTACTTAATCACGCTTCAACCACTACTGGCCGGATCGGGATGAAACTTGGCACACATGTAGGTTAAATAAGTAGCCTAATCTCTCCGAATCCGAATCTGGAATAAGACATAGGCTACTTTTTACCACAGGAAAATAACTCATTCCCATAGGAATCTTTACATTAATAAAACTTTTGCGGGGTAGTTGACATCAATACTCAACTTCAACTTGAAAGCTCTGTAAGTAGCCACAATAATTTCCATGCGAGCCCAACGCTCAACGAAGAGCACAGGGCTCTAAAAACACTGGCCGAAAAAGAGAGGGTTCCCGCCGAGCTAAAGCTGCAGGTCGCCCTGGCATGATCAAACGCCCTCTATTAATTTCCATAAGGCAACCACCGAGCCCTTGTTGGAGGCCCCAGCGCCGCTCGCGGCGGTTCTACAGGCTCCATGCGAGTCGCGAGTGGCGTCCTCTATCTCGGTAAGCAAAACAATATTTTCTTGACTTGATGAAATAAATTCTAGTGAATTAAGTAAACATAATATTTCAAAATCAGAACCAGATAAATAAATAAAAAAGTTACAGCAAAAGAACATCGGGTACTATACTTTTGCGCCACCCTAGCCTATCTTTGGAATACGAACATTAAAAATGTGAAATGTGTCCGAAAGTGTAATCCATTGATTAGCAATATAAAGCTGGTTTTATCCACAGAAAAATCCAAAATGAGTGATCCATTTTTCTAAAAGCCCATAAAAGTTTCATAAAATGCAACATTGTCTGTAAAATGTAATGCGTGCTAAGATCGAGTGGGCTATCAAGATGATACATGGCCGCAATATTCTGAAAAATAAGGCCAGTTCAAATGTGTATTAAAATGAGTCTTATTTGTACTTTGTTCAATTTGTGAACTGTTTCTAAGAAGGTACTATTTTATTATTTTTTCCCTTATGTGCGATGGTGTTAATTTATTAGACGCAAAACTACCATCACACACAAAATAAAAACTTCTTGATAAGAAAAAAACTAATTACTTGCTACTAATTTAAAAAAATCTAAAAATTATCCATTTAGTTGATAAATGTCAGTGTAACAAATTAAAAATCTTTCCTGCAGTATTGCTCAATTTATTCAATTTTTTATTTTGTTCCATTAAGTTGTTGTTTAGCTGCCAAGCGACGCTCTTTTAGCTCGGCAAGCTGACGTGCTGCCTGGGCCTCCACCCGCCGACGATCAGCTGAAAACGCCGTGTTCGACCTAGCGATTATCATCAGCGAGTATGCGCTCTAGCGCGATGACCAAGCGTCGGCTGGTAGAGGCCCAGGCAGTACGTCAGCTTGCTGAGCTGTAAGAGCGTCGCTTGGCAGCTGAACAACATTTAAGGAACAAAATAAACAACTTATGGAAAGTCGTCTAGCGGTTGAGCGCGCCACGATTGAAGCTCAATTAGAAGAGAAAAACGCGCACACCTACTTGGTAGAAGAGGAGAAAGCTGGCTCTTTTAGGCGATCTTCACATTCTCACGTAGAGCGCTGGCTAAATAAGAATGCGATGGGCGACCAAGTACGCAGCAATGATTTGATTAAAACTGCCGCTGTACAACTCGAAAAAGTCACCAAAACGGCCAGTGTTGGTAGTCACTCAGTGTGTGGTGTCACACCACTCAGTCTAAACCGGACGACCAAGACCGACCGACGACATGATGTAATTCTAACGAACGCGATCAGAATGGTTTCAACAGTCAGATTTTAGTAGTAATGCAGGATCTGCTGTACATTCAAACAATAGACATCAAAATTTCATTTTTAAATACAAGTTTCCAGGAAAATGCAAGTATCAGTTACTGTCTTTGACAAAAACTCAGGGCTAACAGTACAGTTAAAACACCTTAAAAATTATGAAATTAATGGTATCCTCAGAAAACTACCACAATATTCACAGATAAAAGCGAAGCAAAAAATGATTCTTAAGGTGCTTGCAGTCAAACCTCCTTCAGTAATCATACATTCCCCAAGATTACAACATCACATACACAAGCCGTTGAGTATTTAAACTAACATTTTAAGAGCGATAAAATCGAGAGCTTTAAGTCTTGCGGTAGTGCTAATGCTAAGTGCTACAATCACATAATCAGCAACTTTATGCCTTGCCATAATATTATACGAGGTCTTTACTTACTTATCATAACTGCATGATCATCACTCGGTCGAAGCACAAAGCTTCATACAGAACAATTAATTGTAATGGCTTTAACGTACTGCCACGGAAAACCGATAATTGGGTTTGCACCCACAGATGTTGAACGCTCCGTACATTATGTTTTATATTCCACCAATCCAATGATTGCTGTCAACTCTTTTCGATGTCTGAAAAACATTTACGTCAATTCGCTGAATTTCATTATTTCGTTATTAATTTTGGTTGTGCTCATTTCGTATTTGTTTGATTAGATATTTCTTGTAAAATATTTTAGTTATTTTGAGTAATATCCACGTATTACACGCCTGTTGTTGATGTGTGTTTTTTTTTCAAATAGTTTATTTGAGAAAGACAATTAAACAGATTTCTGTCAAATTTGGTAATTCAATCTGATTGAATTAAAATTAAATACGTTACCCGTTGTAAGTAAATAAATAAATTAAATTAAAATAAAATTAAATATAAGATGATATACCTATAAGTAAATGATTTTATAAAATGATAAAACCAATTAGGTACTCTTCAAAAGACAAGAGAACTATTCTACTGGCTATTTTATAAATCGCACCTACTTAAATTTCTTACCAACTACCTCGTCTCTGAATAGAGCAAACAACGAAGATGTATTTTTCTTTAGAACATAAATTTAAAAGTTGAGTCAGCAAACAAGACTTCATAACTGACCAACAGACAGCTGGTCTTAAGTAAGTCGACCAATAACCTCAACCAAGCTCCTGGCAACAGAATAACAACTTGAAGGATATGCCCATCCGTGCTTCTATGATCTTGATATTCGTGATTATTAACTAGTACATTACCATGAACATGAATTTTTGTTCCTAATTCCTTTTTAGCATAATTTTGTTTTCCACTTGAAAAATTTTCGGTGCACAATATAGTTACGTACCTACCTAATTACGTACAATATTAAAATATCAGAAGTATTTTAACAAGAGAGGAGAGAATTTGATTACGAAATTCGATTAACAGTTATACAAAATTGGAATAAAATAAAATTATTCAATGTGAACCAAATAATAATTATACCAGCTGAATCCATTGAGTAATCAAAATTAAATTATCTGTATTGGAATAAATTTTAAAAGCAAGTATTTTGTTTTCTTCCAAAAGTACCAACTAAAGGGATAATATTGATTTTATTTAATCTCGTAACTTAAGAGTATGAAGTTTGCTTCAATTAAGAGAATCATAGTATGATTCGTATTACGTACATTCTCACAACTTAGGGTCCAGTATAGAAATTCGTACCATAGCCTAAAATATCTCTGTCCAAGAGCCATCGAGCTGACATGACAAAATTCAGTGCCCTGTAGACGGCAGACATGGCCAGCGAAATGTTTGCACTATCTCTGATAGAGCTCTTTGATTTCAGTGATTTATTCGCAACCTCTGACAGATTTATATGCCTACGGTATGTTTTATGAATCGTACAAAGAGCGTACTGACGAACGACCCTTGGTTGTGGACGAAGCCTAGCTTGTGCGTTTGCAGCGTGCATAGCCGAGAGTCAAATAGCTTAATCAGTTTTGACACCTTACACTAGTTAACCAACTTTTCTTTTGTAACTTTTTAGAGTCGACAATCTATCCGTTAGTTGATAGTTAAGCAATTATGCAGCATATTTTTATTTTATGATCAAGTCCAAATATTTGACGAAAGTCTTCTACCATAACGCCAGAAAATTGAGAATAGACAGAAGATTAAAAAAATGTAAAAACAAATTAAATAAGTTTATTTGGTCACGTCCCTTCAATTTAAATCGATATGCTTCAAACACGGGATAACAATATTTATAAATGAGATTAGAAAGAACCAAACGAAAATTTGGTGTTTAAAACATCCACCAACAATTACCGCAAACAATTATGTTCCTGACATATCAATCACGAATGATGGATAGTCGAATGCTAAAGCTAATTGAATAGACTCTGATTATGACGGATCGATTAAGCACCGACTCACTGCCATCGGCAAAAAATGGGTGAAAAAGAGAAGAAAAAACTAAATATTACGTTTTCATGGGTTTGCACAAAATATTTCTTGTAAGTAGGTACTAAAACAAAAATACAAATTCAAGACAAAGAGAACATTAATATAACATAACGGTGCGCCCTATTACTAAGATAGCAATTTATTTCAGGAAATTATTTAAGATACCAGCTATAAGACCACTATGATGACGAATGGAGTGCACACTAAGCTAAAATTAATACAGAATTACACAAACATGTCCCATATTTTACATGACGTGATTGACTCTACATATATAATAGATAACACGTTTCACTATCCAATCGAACAACATTTTTCATAAAACTCTGTGTTTTTTATTGCCGTCTTTTTTAAATTGTTACACTTACATGTAAACAAAGCTGGACACATTTTATTTGCTAAGTCAACAATGGCCATGGCCATAGGTTCAGGAGTTCAGAACCGTAAATGCTCTCTATTTTATTTGCACACCGCAGTTCTTAGCACAAAGGCTACTCGAAAGCTGTGAAACCGTGTCACAGTTGAACAGTAAAAAAAATATCGTTTAGTGACACACTGTAGGGTTCCCTAAGAGTTTCTACACGTATCTCAGATTTGCATTATCAAAATTCATTTTGTCTTTTTTCTTCGAAAATTATAATCAACTCTCGTTTTTCTTTTAAGGCATACAAGTTGTACATAGAATCCCTAAACATATAACGTCATCAGAGGATATCGCACAAACCTAGTCATGCAATTTGAAGTTGAAAGTTCGGCCGCTAAGCTGTGTTGCTAGAGCTCTAACATGAGTTATTTGGCGAGGCACGTCTGTCAGGTTAAAGCATATTGACTGGCTGAGAAATAACTACCTACCCGCAATTTAACACAAATACTAAAAATTTAATATTTGTGCTAAATTGCGGGTAGGTAGTTATTTCTCATAATACCACTTATCGAGGCAACATAAAATAATAATAAAATAAAATAAATAAAATAAAAAAATAATAATAAAACATAATTTAAAAAAAATGACGAGATTTTTTTTTGTCCTGAATGTTTTTTTTTCGTGAAAGCTGTATAGTTTCCTCGACTGAGAAACTCCTATTAGTTTGTGGGAAGTTGTCCCTTACACCCTGTATAGCTGCAAACGAATTTTTAAGATAGGAAAAACGTGAACAGCAGATTTTGTTCACAAGCCAAAACGGCACTTGTAAATCCAGAGCTCTTTGGCAAGCGCGAAGAAGGATCGGCTTCGATTCGAATTAGTATTGAGCAGTGCACTACAGAGCTTACTGCGATTAATTGCACTGAATCCGCAACTGTTCCAACTGTTCATTTCTCAGTATTTCTGGCTTGTTTTTTTTTATTTATTTCGGACGGAACGCTCGCGCATGCGTCGTTGTTGCTTAGTTAGAAACAAGAATAAAACTGAGAAAAAGCTGAACAAATTTTATCAATTCTTTAATTAGTGTTTTGTAGCTCAACTGGCGGCGTCTACGGGCCCCTCACTGAACTAAGACCCCGTAGCATCGTCGACCGTATTTAAGGAATAAAATTGAACCATCGCAAAAAAAAACAACTGAAAGCCCTTCTAAGAAAAAATCACAGTAACGGGCCCTGTCCGCAATGTCAGTGCTTTACCTATAGGCAGAGCGTAATAAAGAATTTCATTGATTTAGGTATTTTATATATTTTTATTTTAACATTCCTGATTAAATTTTATGGTAATGCGGACAGGACAACGCTGAAATACCTCTACTATGGCAGCAGCCTCACTCAAAACCATAAACCCGTCCAGGCCACGTCAAAGTTAGCAACTTTTTAATATCATTAAAATGAGGGGTAACTCTCGTTGCTTGGCATTGTGAAAATCTCTAAGCTTTGTTAGAAACCCGGGTAATCTGGTTGAAAACACAGTTAGTGTAGAAATCACAAGTTCCTTAAACTCATACACGATTAATTATATTATAATATATTTATCATATCACATTATTTGTTAATATTAATAATGCCAGAACAGCAAATTAAATAACAACATAGTATACGTGTTTTGCTCTACTAAAAAGAAAACATTAACTTAAAAACAAGTTTTGAAAACGAAAACAGGATCACACATTTAAACTGACAAATGTGTTTTTCCGTTGAATTGAGGAAAACTATGTTTATCGTACTAATAGCAGACTATTCAGCGAAAATGACTGTGAGATGGGAGGTGATAAAGAATCAGCAGTCCAAGTTAAGAGCGAATAATGTGCTCTTCGGCCGCCAAAAAAACGGGACTTTTTTAGTACTTGTAATTTCTAATGTTTTTTTTTTCGATCAATCAGGAAAAGAAAATTAGAAGATTTAATTTCAATTATAAATTGCAATACAATGTTTTTTTATAATACATGTTGCAATTTAACAGCTATCAACGCCAGTAAAGCAGCGAAAGTAACATCGTATAAATTTCCTTGTGATAATTTATACTTAAGAGCCCGCAGGTTACATAATATAAGTAAGTACCTTTAAAAATACGCATAGGTACTTTGAAACTCAGTGGCTACAAAAAAAAAATAGCAAGGAGAAAATCAGAATAACAATGATTTTAAAAATAAATACTTTAGTAGGTGTGTATAATATTATATTCTATATAATAAGTAGGTAAGTGTAAAAAATACGGTTCATTAGATTTTGTTTCAATTTTACCCCAATTCAAAAATATTATGTATTTAGTTTAGAAATCGCGTATTTTTAGATTTTTATACCACACGTTACATCGGATCCGTGTCAATTTCTTGAATTGATTGATTGGGGCGTGCCCAAGGAAGACGTAAAATCCGTGCATTTTTCATCCGCCTCTGACAATAGCCTTCAAAAGTCTGATCAGATAATAGTTTTATTAAATTTCCTAGAGATTGATGCAGTTTTGAATAGAGTTTTAGTAAAATGGATTACCTACGTAGATTGTAATAATAATTGAAACATTAGTACTGTCTCGTATTATTGGAATTCTTAAAAAAAAAACGATCCCTCAGTCCAAATGGTTCAAGTGCCTCAAATATCTGCAGACGAACTTGATGCAGCTTTTGCGTATTAGCAGATTTTAGGTTTATTTGGCACAAAGAATTTAATGCCATTGACTCGATAAGAAGAAGAATATTACCTAAATTTCTGAGAAGACTGCTTAATTTCAAAGGGAAAAAAAATTGTAGTGAACTTCACAGGGAAAATGTTTCGAAGATTTAAACACTCATATTTACTTATTTATATTCTCTTAAACGAGTGTGGAGGTGTAAAAAAGTATGTTAAGCTTTCATGGTTCAATGGACCCTTTGTGACTATTTGAGACTACTTATGTGGGTCTCTGCCGACATTTAAAAGATTTTACTGTTATATACTTATAAAAGATTCTTTTCAACCTTTCGGAGAACGGTGGGTACAAGTGGTCATAAACGGTCAAAGAAATTATATAGAAATGGTTGCTATAAACCTCGAGGTTATTAAGGTAAAAATACTTGAAGATAAATAACAGGAAATTGGAATAAGTTGCATATTTAGAATTTTCGTCTAACAATTCTTTCTAATTGAAATGTTTTATTTCTTTTTTCTTCACTTCTACTTATTTCACTTAGCTTTCTTTCCATCCATGGGTTTGTAAGGTGGCTGAGTCTATTCTCTATCTAGTAGGTAATATGGTATCGAATGCTTGAATCCGGTCTGTCTGTTTGTTGCTCTTTCACGCCTAAATGGCTGAACCGATTTTGATAACATTTGGCTGGACGATAGATGGTAACCTGGAGACGGACATAATTATGTTACTTTTTATCGCGGGAAAATATCTCATTTCAATGGGAAATCTATTTAGCCGGGAGTGAAACCGCAGGGTGAAAAGCTAGCCATCAGTCCATACTAATAATACTATACTTTACTTATATACTAATAAATTATAAATGCGATAGTAACTCTGTCTGTCTGTTTGTTGCTCTTTCACGCCTAAACTGCTGAACGGATTTAGATGAATTTCGGCATGCTGATTTATAGTTACCTGGAGACGGACATAGGCTACTTTTTACCGCGGGAAAATACTTAATTCCCACGGGAAAACTTTTTTATAGTGGGTGAAACCGTGGGCGGAGAGCTAGTAAATAATTAAATTAATTTCTTACTCGCTCTCAAGAGATTTTTGAATAATTGAAGAATTGATAAAGCTTTACGGAGTTATTGGGTTAACTCTAAAGGAAATTCCCCTTCTGCTTCAGTGAAGTAACAAACAATCTTTTAATTAGAATGAAAAGTTTCAACTTGTTATTTTCCAAAAGTTTACTGGAGGAGCAATTTATTGGAGGATGATTAAATTGTATGTGATATAAGTACTTGATGAATATTTTACGATGTGCGTAAAGCTCGCCATATGTCAGATAGTGTTGTACTTTACCTGTGACTTCACCTTTTTGGCCCAAATCTCATACCTACTTAAATTAAAATTGGGTGTAATGTTTAGATAGTGTTTTGATCGCCCCAGAAATCAAATCCCATACAAACGGTAGTTACGTTACAATTTTAAATGGTTAGACTTTTGTCATGCCAAACTTTGTGCATAAGTACCTACATCAAATGAATCCTACCTATATGCTCATAAGTATCGAAATATTAACCAATTACAAAATAAGAGAGCGAATTCAATTTTAGTTCATTTTTTCACGTAAAATTGTAAATTCAATACTATTGTGTTCGCGGTTGATATTTTCTAACGAAACCTAACTAATGAGATAAGTTGGATTGACGTGTACAAAGTTTGGTAAGATCGGTCTTACCGTTTAAAAATGAGACCGAAACTAAGTACTTACGTTATTATTGGATTTCGTACCTTCGGGCGACTCTTAAACCAAATAAATGGTCTTTATGTTCTTAGATGGAGTTTTGCGTTTGGCACACGTTTAATAAATTGTTTGCTCATAGAAAATTTGACATCATCAAGAAAACATAAAACAACAATCGTTTAATAAAAACAATTTATGGTAAAAATCTATTAACTTTCAATTTATCACAATGGTAATTAATAAGTGTAAATCATAATTAATTACAGTAATTTAAGATTTTTATTTCACACATATCAGTCCTAAAAACTGAAATATTCAATTAACGGGTTCATCAGGACGTTCAAGCCATCATCACACACAATACCTACACTAAGCAGCAGAATTCTACCTAAATGCATTCTCAAAATTGTTCCGTTATAGAGAAAATAGGTATATGTTAATGGCATTAACTAGCGCCAGTTGCAATTGAACTATGCTATTACCCGCGCGTTTAGTGGATTTGAGTTAGATTAGAAGTCCTATTATCATCAGGCAACTGTTATTGCATAACACGCATGTATGCATTTGAATGGGAAATTGATACAGTAATGTGATTTCTACGACGATAACGACAGATAGCATTACAGATTAATGATCACTAGCTTTGATCACTAAGTATGACCTGATATTCTCTCCTGGTCTCATGAATGTTCAAACAGAAATAAATTAGATTATTTCAGTATTGAACTGAGTTTCTCAACATTTCGCGGTGGATAAACCACGGCAAAGTGTTAACACTGCATGGTTTTTGATAACCCTTAGAGCACTTTTTGTGCCTTCCAGAATTTAAAATTCTGTTCCATGCCACTCGGCAAAAATGGTGTCTTTACAATATTTTTATAGTAAACTTTATTTCTCGCTAAATGGGCATATTTTATTCAAATACCTAGTTATTACACAAAGCAAAGTAAACGCTCGACGCCTCTCAAGGGAGAATTTAAACGCATTCACATTCAAATAGATTGTTCTTGCATTGCGGACCTAATTGAATTCTAAATCCAGGAATTTCTAGACTTGGTAGAGCTTTTTTATAATATAAAGCAAAAAAATCACTTGACTTTTATCGAATACCTATAAAATTAACACGTAAGTAAATGATTAAAATTAACTACACTGACTAGTGTCAAAGTAGTCGCGTAGTCGGCGTTAGAGAAAACTTCTTAGGCAAACAAAAAAATTATTGTAATAAAATTATGATTAAACAATAATTATAAAATCAATTTTAAAAGAATTCAGTTTGAGTCTACACATAAATGAAGAAACTATTTACATCCTTTTAATTTTTTTTTATAGTAAAAGTTAATGAAGATTTAAAAACTTAAGGTACCTACCTACCTGCAGCTTTTAAGGACCTTCTTAGCTCGGGAATGCATTTGTTGCAATAGCAACACGAAATGCTCTATTTCCGACGTAATCTTAGACTAATCTTAAGCTAGGTCATTATATCCAAAAAACACATGGGACCCAAACAACACAGAATATAAATCATAGTAGGTACACGTATTGATACGGGCACAAAATATTGCAGTATTGCAGCAGAGACAATTATTCTGGGAGTCAACACAGCGTTGAGGGCGTGAAGTGTGCAAAGCATAGCTACATATCTGCACTGGAACTGGTACTAGCTAGGGTCCTATTGGGCATCGTTGTATGGAGACCTGACCAATTTTGCGTCGAGCAGTGCCACTTGGCATGGACGTTATATGGACCAAACTGAGCCTATTAAGCCCTGTTGCCACGCACGACTCCGCGTCAGAGGGGTGGGGCAGGGGCTCAAAGTACCAAACAACCGCGCTCGGAAAAAAAAAATCTGGTGACTACATTTGAGATACAAAGCCGAGTCTGGTGTCGTTTTCAGATAACTCAATGATGGCCGATTCATTGGGCATAACTTTTTTGTAGGTATTTATAGAGGAAAAATACGTAACGCCTAAAATTATGTATAACCAGTGTTAAAAATTTACAAACAGTCCCCTATATTTTCAGATTTTTATGTGGAAGATGATTTATAAAAAATAGTCAGTAAAAGCCCATTTAATACAGATTATAAAAACATAAACATCTAATATGTTTTTATTATTATTAACATAGAAAAAAAATATTGAACGTACGTGCGGCCTTTGTTGTGGCGCGGCAAACGAGTAGGTATCTACGATTAAGGCCTGATTCGTGATAGATTTGCGGAATTCAAAAGTCTGTATCTGTGAGCCAAAGCTTTATTTTCACATAAAAACTATTTAGTTTGTTAAATAACAATTTAAGAATTAATATATAATGACTTCGTCAACAGGTTTTCTTTTTCTCCCACTCTTGCCCCTATTTCTTCTGGATGCCCTCCATTAATCGTGCGACAGAGTCATTACTGACTTTCTTGCTCACTGTCTTCCATTTTCTTAAGAAGTCTTGATGGTCTCTTCCACAAGACGCCCTTAAATAGAACCCAATATCTTTCGATATGACCGCACTGTGGAACATTGGGTGGGTGCTTGAGGCACGATTTGGATATCATTTTGTTGGAGGAAATTGATGGTGTGGTTGTTAGGATAGCGACACGTAGACAGATCTGGCCAAAATAAAACCTAAGTATCATGTTTTCAAATAAAAGGTAACAGGCCTTTTCTTGAAACATTCATTAATATAATTTTCCTTGTTGATTGTTCCAGTTGTAACAAATGCACGACTGCAATCACCACAGGGACAAATGCCTGCCATACCAGATGTTTGGAGACAAACTCCTCCATTCCAATTGTGGTTTCTAAATCCGAAAGATTTCGTCCTTCTGAAGTGGCATAATATTGATCACCAAGCAATGAGGAAAAATCTGCTTTTACATAGGTTTCGTCACCAAGAATTAAGTGAAAAATTTTTGTGCCTAGAAAGTCATACAGCTTTCGAGACCTAGTTTTTATTTTGGCTCTTTGTTTTTCCCAAGTTTTGGCACGATTTGCTTCTTCTTGGTCTTCATAGCGGCAAATTTCCTTAGCACGTCTTACCATGGACTGACTTGCAACGTTTTTTAGCAACATTGCGGTTCGACATCCTGCGGTTATAAAAAATCGTTTTAATGATTTTCCTATCGAGCCCAGGATCACGAGCACCACCACGTTTTATGTTTTGAAGCTTTTGAGCGATCGACAGGGTCTCAAAGTCTCATTTTAGAACCATATCAAATGTTCTTCTCGGAAGTTTTAGGTCTTTTGCGATGAAATTGTTCGGTCGCTGAGTATTTCCCATCCATTTGACAGCGATTTTCTCACATTATTCACGTAAATTCATTTTTCTGGCTTTTCATCGAATTTTACACGGAATACCTACTCAAATGGATTTAAATTTAGAAACATTAGCACTATCGATGCTGCAAACCAAGTCAAAAAAGGGTGGAAGACTTTAATGTGGCAGATTTTTGAATTTGGCAAATCTATTACGAATCAGGCCTTATTTCCATTTCACCCTATATTAAACACAAACAAACACGATCCCACTCATAGCCCCTCACTAGGATTTTCTGTATCAGGGTGCCATGAACATACACATAAACATCCACAAAGAACACCCAGACCCAGAAACAGGCATTTAAATTCATCATTCAAATTTCTGCCCCGGCCGGGAATCGAACCCGGGACCCTCTGTGTAGCAGGCAGATACACTGCCAACTAGGCTGTGGGGGCCGTCAAAAACAGCACCGTCAAAAAAATATATATGTAAATCGACACATTCAAATTATTTATTGCATTTTTAGCTCTTTTCGCACTATGGCGCTGAACATGGTCGTACATAAGTATAATATATTTTTATCACATTATTAATAGGTAAAAAGTTAATTGTGTTGTTTATGTTTTTGTAATTATATTTAGAGAGCATTAACAGAGTTTTTTCCTATCTTCCATATAAAATCTGAAAATAAAGGGATTTGTTTATATTTTTTTAAACTTGGAATGCACAATTGTAGCTATTTTATTTTTTTTCTATAGAAGCATACAAAAATTAGATGGCCAATAAATTTGTCGTCTTCGATATATCCGAAAACGACACCGAACTTGACTTTCTACCTCCATAACATCCACTAGATATTTTTTTTCTCGGGCGCCGGGATTTAGATATTTGAATACCGCAATAAGTTTTAATTTTTTTTTACATTACTATTAGGTAATAAGTTATTTGATGTAAATGTTTTTGTAATCTACATTCAAAGAGCCTTTAGTGAGTATTTTTTGTTCACCATCTTCCATATAAAAATCTGAAAATGTTGGGGTTTGCTTATATTTTTTATACACTTGGGGTGCAGAGTTGTACGTATTTTTTGTTTTTTTTCTATGAAAACATACAAAAATGAGATGGCTAATGAATTGGCCATCTTCGATTTATCAGAAAACGACACCAAACTTGACTTTGTACCTCAATTACATCCACTAGATTTTTTTTTCTAAACGCCGGGAGCTTGATACTTTAACCCCCTCCCCCTCCCCCCTGTCGCGGAGTCGAGGTTGGCAACAGGGCTTTTTCAGCTCAGTTTGACCTGTAGAATAGCCATGCCAAGTGCCATTGCTCGACGCAATTTTGGTCAACTTTTCCCAATAGGACCCTAGCTATACAGTGAATATATTGTTACTGTCAGTCTCCTGTCGCATTTACAAACATGACGTCTGGACGAAGTTCAAAGAGCAAGCGAAAACAGACAGTAATCTAATCGAAATTTCTAAAATATGAAAATAAAGGAATCAAAAATTTCAATCGCAGACAGGATTCCAACCTGCGTTTTTGGATACCGTCCAATCTAAGAAGCAACCACTCATTAATTTCGCCGCTCAAAACAATGGCCGCGAATTGAACGATTGGAACTTGATACTTACAGAAAATTGACGTGAAAATGAAAGTAATATTTTTGCTAGACTGGTAATATTGTAAGTTGTAAGCATAGACAAAATTATTTTTGTCTATGGTTGTAAGTAACAACCGGTAGAAGATATTTGTCTTAAAATTTGAAATCGCTGCATTCTTATCAATTGTTCTTATCTAAACACCATTTTTCTCTATTCCGTCAGTTATTTTTCGTACACCCTAAAACAAATTTTAAAGTTTCATACGTTTTACAATCTTGGCAGTTTTGTTGAAAGAGCTCTATCTTCAAACTGGACTGGATAATACTTTGACTTTGTGTGGCAACTCTACATTCTAAAATGTTTAAAGTTGAATTGCTTTTCTAAAGCTTGCGTATGACATAATTCATGTTTCTATATTCTGTCGTAGGTACCCATATTTACACAGAATGTATTTGCAAGAAGAAGAAGAAGGAGACAGAAAGTGCGTTTATAGAGACTATAATGTTTATAGTTCTGTTATCGTTATCAGTAGTAATTACGAAATATTTTCACAAAATAATGTATACCGTAATGAAAGTCTAGCTAGGTGAAATACTTACATAGACATTCTTTACGGTATACATTATTTTTAATATTATGCACAGAGACCGAATACAAAGTAACAAAAATCTAAGTGGATAATATCACAGGACATGGATATCCAGACGAGCGGATAAAGACCGAATTAATAGCAAATAAGTCTTTTTATTAATCAATATTTTACCACATTGATAAAGAACATCAAGAAGGTCCTCTAAATATTGTAATAAAAAATTTAAGTCCCGATGTTAGTTGAGTTTTGACCTTAGTATCTATAAAATTAACTGTACAGGTTTTACTTCGTAAAAGCATTTAGCATCAGTTTTGTTTATGAGTGATTGAAATTAAAAAATTATAAATCTTAGATTGCAGAATTGCACCTTTATTTAGATGTTATAATTTATTGTTTTTATTTTTTATATTTTGATTTTGGTAATGTATGTCTTTTTTCTACATTTTGTTTTACAAGTTCATTAAATGCCCTCGTAGAATCAACAAGGTGTTTTATTGGCTAAGTTACAGTGAATTCACATATTTCTAAGTGCATCAAACAGGAGCCCTACAGTGAGCTCCTGTAAACTCAGTACCAAACTAGCGGTAGAGAAGATAAGCCAACGCCGGAACAGGGAAACCTTCTGCTAAAAAACTATCACCTCAAACAAAATAGTTTATGTGACTGAACCTGACTGAATTGGGTTATAATTTAAACAAATTCAAATAATCCCAAGCACTGTAAATATGAGAATCATGTTGGGTAAGTGAGACACAGAGGAAAATGAAACACTTAAAATTATCAGAGCACCAACAGACTAATAAAAAGCGTTGTTCTCTGAAATACCTATGCAAATATTTTAGAGAATTTCTGAAAGAAATGTATGGCTTCATTTCATGCCTACATTGTTTAATAACCATGTAGGTATGGACAGCCATGATACATTTCTTCAGAAATCGTACCACAATTAGACTCTATCTTAAAAATGTTTCACTTCTCTCTCTGTATTTCACTTAGGTAAGTTTACCTAAGTAAAACAGAGAGAGAAAAATGTAAGTGTGTAGTTCTTTGTCAAGTTGTGTACCTACCTTACTTGCAAAGAGTTGTCAATAATGTATGTTTTTCAAATCCCATAAAACAGTGGACTATCAAGAGGAAAAAAATGCACAGAAATAATATTATGAAAATAAGTTCAGAGATATGTTGCTGTTGCTCGAAGAGCCCTAGCTCCATTATATTTATTGACAACGCATCCTACCACTAACATCAAATTAATAAAATACCAACACAGGCTAACAAGAAATATGAGATTATCAACTGACTCTGTGATAATGGGGAGGATGTGGATGAAAGCTTTTTAAATGTAGGATTAAAAAATATATTATAAAATCAAAATAATACTTTTCTTTACTAAGTTTTATATAAACTAACTTACCTTTATTTTATTCATGTTTATGTAAAGCTAAAACTCTAGTTCAGAACGCGTAAAAAGCTGGGTGCGTTTTATTTCTCTAATGTCTATCCTGAAGTTCCGTTTGGAAATGGAAAAATAGAAGAAGCAAAGCATACGATAAGTAGAAGAAACGCAACTCTACCTACGAAATTCTCTAATGGACCCACAGGTCACGGGTTATCAAAACATTCAGAAACTTTGCCACTTTAAGCAACTCTATGATGTCCTTGCGCCAAGCCTGAAAGTGGTATCTATCGTCTTTTTTGTGACTATAAATTTGTGTAAATGGGTAAATTAATGTGCTGCTTGCGCCTGTTTTATTGGCCGAATAAACGGTTTATTGCATACAAAGCTCTTAGAAGAAGATTAATGGATTATTTTTCGTTTAACAAGATACTGTTTTAGATAAGAAAGAGACATAAGGGAATCTCTCTTGAGATGGACGACTTCTTTGTCTTATTTTGTTTTTGCACCCTTAATACGGAACGTCTAAATACGTCCCTTAATAAGTACGTACATCTACACAAAATATAGCCTTGGTATTCCGCACAAAATATGGATACGTTTAGGGTGATATTATGATGATACTTACTTACTTATTAACAAATACCATGGATTAGGGATTTCCGAAAATGGTCTTGTATGGGGAATAGAAGCAGTAAAATATTATAGAGCGCATATAAAATATACTTCACTTTACACTGTTTACTTACTAAAATCCCGCTTTTCTGGTGAAACTACATTTAACTACTATCGAAGAATTAATGCGAGATTACCTCGAAATCCAAACTTTTATCTACCTGGTATTTAGCCAGAATCATTAGTTTTGCCGAATTATTATCATATTTTGAAATGCAAAAAAATGCAAAGGTAGCTGTCATAAATTTTAATGTTTTGTAATAATTTTATCAAAACATTAAAAGAGCTTCACTCTGCTCTCACAAAGGGAATTTGCCGTTTGTAAAAAAGAGACAGACTTTAAACAACTCTGCGTGCTACAATTTGAAGCCAACTGACCCGTAGGCAAGGATTTCCGCCAAAGGTTTGACAAAATGTATTTTTAAGTCGCAAAATGATTAAGGTAAGTGAATAAATAACCCAACCGCATTTGGCCGAGGCAAAGTCCCCCATAATACCTGCAGAAGCCGTGGATTAACCCGTAATAACATGCAAATTAGTCCCTTATGTCTTGTGTGGTGGCTCAAAACATATAGAAATAGCGAGAAGAACTATTTCATTGCACCGAATTATACTTTTTAAATCATTTTATAAAATCCGCAATATTTTTTGTAAAGATTCATCTATTTACTAGTGAGTGACAACTTGCAATTATTGATGAAGAGAATTGAAATTATCGCAAGCTTACAAAAAGTTTTGTATTGGCAGCGATCGCGACTAGCCCTAATACCTACATAATAATCTACGTAATACGTAAAAAAACTATCTATAAAAAAAAATATAAATCTTCTTAGTTAATAAATCGATTAGAACTGTCCCATACCGTAGGAAAAAATTAGCTCAAGTTTTAGTATTATAAGAACTACTCTATAAAATTATTGGGATTAGGCGAATGAGAATTGGACTATCAATTCTGTCTTTTGATATGAGGCAATGAAAATGTAAAATAAAATAGTGTGAACAGAAAAAAAATGATTACAAAAACAATTTTGATTGAATATAGCTCGTTAAAAAGCACCATCTAATCTGATACCAATATCAGAGTAACGTAATTACCGAAGTTAGCAGACATGTTGTTTCCAAGTTTGTTCAGACCGTCTATAGCAGAAGTTTGTTTAAAAGCGCTAGCGGGCTATTTAGAACAAATACGTTCTGTGTAAATACAGATTTTGCATATTTTACCGAAAACAGACTTCAAATTGTGACCTTAAACTTCAGCATAACTTTTGAGGTCAATGATTCTCGAATAAGCATGCCCACAAGGGATAGATTTTATTCCTAACGTTTTTAAACGGGATTAATTATTGGAAAATTTGGTAAATTGGATGCATATACCTGGCATTTTAATTTTCTGAACTAAAATAAGTAAATAAGCAAATTTAGAAAATATATTTCATGCTTTAAAATATTTTAACGAATAGGTACGGACACTCAAGGTGGATATTCCTTACAATAAAGGTAGAGTTTACGACCTGGCATTCTAATTTTTAGAATATATTTCATGCTTTAAAATATTTTAAAGCATGAAATATATTCGAAATTTGCTTATTTACTTATTTTATTCCAGAAAATTAAAATGCCAGGTCTTAAACTCTACCTTTATTGTAAGGAATATCCACCGCGAACGAATTGAGTGTTCGTACCTATTCGTTCCAATAATGAAACGGTGCCATGATAAAGATTATCACCTGCGCAGGAAAAAGAGCAAAGTTACTAAGTAGGTACTCACACAAAGTATAGGTACACGAAGTGATGAGAATACTAGAGACGCGTGTGCAG
Source organism: Scrobipalpa atriplicella (assembly GCA_029255725.1). NCBI lineage: Eukaryota > Metazoa > Arthropoda > Insecta > Lepidoptera > Gelechiidae > Scrobipalpa > Scrobipalpa atriplicella. The sequence continues at coordinate 25,987 of JARACY010001984.1, forward strand.
GTGCACTATTATACTTATGCGAATAACAGACAATACACAGATGTTTCAGGAAGAAAGTAGAAGTATAGGAACAATCTTAGTTATACGTTTCAGTATCCACCTGCTACACATACCATTGCTTTTCCATTATCAACATTTATAAACAAAAACAATTTATTTGTTCTACCGTTTACACCACACGCCACTAATGTATAATTCATAGGGTGTAAGTTTTAGTTTTACAGGTACACAAGACAAAGCGACCTGTGGGTACTGGGTTCCCTTGCTCGTGCGTGTGTACGATTAGCAAACAGATTTCGCCAGAATGTTATACATTATGTCAGACATGTGGAATATGGTTTGGGTTTGTAATAATAATAACGATCAATGCCTAATTGTGGTTTGAAACTACAGAATCGCTATACGCTGGTGTGAAGAAGCAAAGGTAATAATTATTATTTTCTGGGTTTCCTCTACTCTATTTCAAACTGTGTTCATGTATGGTTAGCTTGGTAGCTGTTAACTTTTTTATCCTGTTGTTTTTTCTTAACACTGAATATAATTATTCTTTCAAAGCCAATCAATCTTGAGTACATTGATTACGTAAAGCGATATAAGTACAGGATATAAGGCCATTTTTTGTTTTTGGGATAATACGACATTTTCACGTTAACTAACTTGACGTTGTTCTATCACATAAACCAAAACAATCTGTAACCGGTACTCTTGATATTCAAATTCAACGGCGCAATTATTATACAAGTAACAGTTAACTGATAAGCGATGTGTTATATTCTGCCAGCTAATGCATGAAGCATGTTAATACTGAACTTGACAGGTGCTAATTAGCGTACATTGGTTTCTACTTCTCTTAACACAATTATAATATGGGTCTTGAGTACAAATGTATTGATAATACTCCTAACATCTATTTATGCAACCGTAATACTTGACGCAGTAAGGGTTTAACATTGGTTTATCCAAACTGAGAGGCAAACATGTTTTATTTTAGAATCAATGAATTTAATTTTCAAAGCTGTTCAGTTTCACTGTCTCACCCAGGTCTGAGCAATCCCTATCAGTTTCAGCACAGATTCCAAAATAACTCTGTATACCTGGTTTAAAAGACAACGTACAGAAAACTGATAGGGGTTGTTTAGTCAACAAAACTGAACAATTTTCACAAGAAAATTCTATTAGAAAATGAAAAAAAAGGATTTTGGCTTTCCCATACAAATTGCCTGATCAAGGTGGTTATTTTGTATGGTAAAGTAATAATTATGTTGCATGAAAATCCTTCTGAGAAACAAAAAAAATAATTACTTTCCAACAATGTGACGTCTAAGATCCGATATTTTGTATAAGGAAGCATTTTTTTTTTATTAATTCAATATAAAAAAGTATTTTTTTGTTCAGTTTCTTTGCCTAAGCAAGCTCTTCCTGTTTAGTTTACGTAGTTACTAAAAAATTCTCTATAAAGTATATTTCAATGGTTCGCTTACAACCTACGCTGAATAATTATTCTGAAAGGATATTATGTTTGAAGACTGAAAGGCGAAGAAACTTTCAGAAGTTAAAACATATTAACGACACATTGTGCTTTTGAAATGTTTTTAATTAACAATCTTTGTCGGCATCTCAATCTCTTTAATGATTTAGAAGTCATTGCCATTACTTTAAAAGCGCTTAATCCTGCTTTAATCCTTTCCCTTGAATATTTTTGGTTTAAAACAAAAGTGAACAGGTCAAAATAACAATCTAAATTGATATACTGGGTGTAAGGGACAGCGTCCAGCAAACTTATAGGAGTTGCTCAGTCAACGAAACTGAATAACTACCACCAGGATTTTTTTTCAGGAAATATAAAAAAATATATGCTTTTTCATACAAAATGTCCAGCTCGATCAGACAATGTGTAAGGAAAAACATTTTTTTTTGTCATTTCCTGAAAAAAATATCCTTGTGATAGTTGTTCAATATCATTGACTGAGCAACCCCTATTAGTTTGCGGGGCGCTGTCCCTTACACCCAGTATATAAAGTAACATTGTTATTTTGAACGGGATTATTGCTACGATTATGTTTATTTTTACTTCGATATTTTAGAACTATTACATTCGCCTCGCCAGTCTAATCATGCCCATGGCGCTTGAAACAGCTCTGAAATATTGAGGTAACAATAAACATAATCGTGATAATAATCCCGTTCAAAATAACATTCTAATTGTAGTGAACAACCGCGAAAGTCTCAAAACTTGTATATAAAGTTGATAGTTTAGTATTGTATAATGAGCGCATATCTGCAAATCGTTTGCATGGTAAATACGTATTGTACTAGAATAGCAATCAAGTTCAATTGATTTTCCATAATAAATACCGGCCTAGTCCTGCCTACGACCCATGTTTTGTTTCATTTCTACAGTTAAAAAGTCATACAAACTGCCTTATTGAAGAGGACGTAGAAAACACAGCCCACGCTCCGTCTTTCATAAATCCCATTGCATAATACGCTTTATCTTGTAACTCGAGTCGAATTTTGAAGATAAAGTCAGCAATAAACTTCGTTATCAAAGCCCCATAAGTTTGTAACTGTTATTCTAAAGTCCATTCCAGTGCCTCAACTCAACTTATGCCAATTACGATCCTGATCCGAAGGAGTCATGAACTCAAAAACTTGAGTAATTACACTTTCTGTTCTTTGAATAACCCGAATGCCAGAATTTTAAGATTTGAAGAGAAACGTTAATTTAAGATTTTGTTCGTTTGGTGTGGTTGTAAATGTTTTCTTTTTATCATCATGTTTTCTTTTATGTTTCAGAATTTTTTGATTTGAAATATTATGTACATTAACATTATTGCAATTAAAATAAACTACTCAAAGAAAAAAAAAACGCAAAAATATGCTTAAATTGCGGTCAAGGTTTTTGCATAACTCACAAACAACAAGTTTATAACACCTATAAAAAAATAAAAGGCGTAAGAACTATCAAAGAACGTTTAACAAACATTTTATATTTACTGCTAGAAAACACATTAAACGCAGTGGAATAGCTATTAAAGCAAGCGAGCCTCATACAAACTTCACAAGAGTACGTTCATAAAATGAGTTTATTCAGCGTTTCGGCGTGGCACACAAAATATCTCTAAACGATAAATTCTTAGCGAAATATGGTAAACGGTTTTCTTAAAAGCCTTTTAGAATAGACGATGGGGAATGCATAAAAATTTGAACTCAGATAATTTTATTGAAAGGAATACCTTTGACTGCGTAGAAATGAATAATGTTGAATACGAAATAAGTACGTTTCACGGCAGGTTAAATAAATGTTTATTGCTAAGAAGATTGAATTTGTGAAGCACATGAAATAAAATAAAAAACTATTGCCACCGCCATTGCTTTGATTCTAGTCTAGAGCTAGGCCAGTGGTGACTGACCGCAAGAGGTCAACGATGGAGCGCACGCTCTCTCATAAGGAGAAGGTCCAATGCCACAAAGCATGGCCAGGCTTAAAGAAACAGGTTAAATTATAATCATTCAAGATAAAAACAAATAAAAAACTTTAGGTATGTATAACAATAGGCACACGATTGAAAATTATTGACAAAATGAAATTTTTAAAACAAAATTCTAATAAAACAACACTAAAAATAACAGAAAATCTCTGCAATTATCTTGCGATGGCCTAAAAACCGACCGGAATCACGACGAAATCGTCGACACAAAACGAAACAGTTTTACAGACCGCAAGGGAGCCATTTCGAACGTCGTTTTTTTGGAAAAATATGACGCGATTAAAGTAAATTCCACACACAGAACGTTGTACTGAAATTCTCTTTGTTGCAAATAGTGGTCCGGATATAAACGGAATGCTAGACGTGTGGCTGTTCCTGAAAACATTTTGTAGGTGAGTAAAATGAACTGTCGCTGAGTCGTTTACACAGAAAACTACTTTGTACTGTAGGATAAAGGAAAGAGCCACGTACATAGCTTATGAATGTGATAAACATTGTTTCTAAAATTCGTATGAAGACAAGAGAATTCATATTTGTAATTCCATGAAACAAACTGGTATCGTGACGTGACATTTGTTACTTAGATGAAAAACTGACCAAGTGTAAGTTGCACAACTTTAAAATTTGTTACACAGTTACATTGAGATGCACATTTCAAATTGGTATTTAATTATAGCTTAGATTTATTGATTGATTAAACATGACTTTACGTACCTACTGTAGATTTTCATTTATAACATTTTTTCAGCGAATGTAAGTAGGACAGCAATATCTTCAAGTAGATACCGACTATACTACTTATTGGCATCCACCTCAACTTTTCGCGGTTCGGTTTCACACAATAACTGTGCCATGAACAAAGATTTATGCCTGTGATATTTTATATGATTCCTTTTGCTACGCTCTAGGTGGACTTGGCATAGCACCAAAGACGGTGTGCGACAATGCCTTCAAAACTTCTGGATGATTTCGGCTTATCATCAACCTTAGATCTTAATAGGGTTTTTTAATCGCTCTATTGTTAACCAAATGCAAACTAAAAACAAAACAGAAAAAATAAGACAAAAGTTTTGCAGAAATCTGGGGCATGTAGAATTAATTATTGCAGCACATAATAAAAATAAAAAGGTCTATTTTGCTCATCTAGGTACTCTTCATTATTTTTATTTGTGCTATCGAATGGACTTATGAATGAATCACATTTTTTGCTGCTTTAACTCTTTATAAAAATGTACTCCAAACATTAAAAGGATACCTACTTATCGGTAGCATCCTTAGAAAACAAAAAAAATTAAATAGTTTTGTATTTTTTTAGCTTTTAAGAATGATATCAACCCAAGAATCCTTTTAAAAACTGGAGTATCTGTTTTCTATTATCCAATGCTTTTCCCAAAGTTTGCAATGTAATGTTAAAACCCTTTCAGACGTCATTATTGTCTAAAACTTTCTACTCTCAAATTGGGGACCGACGTGTAAACATGTTTTTGGCTCGACCTGACTCTTGGCTTCTTTTTTGTAGCGGGAGATGAATGGGCTTTGTTTACAGAATAGCACCCCTGACGAAAGTTTTAGAGGTGCGTCGCGTAGCATATTAGTACTTTAGTGTCCTGATTTTTACAACATCAATTATAAATCTCCTATAAAGAATGTTTATTGCTGTTGTAGTAAAAAGTAACAAATCGGAAACAGTCTCAAAAAGAAGTTATTAAAAGTAAAACGATTGCAAGTTTCAGAATTCAAATTGAACGAGTTATATAAGGTGAATCAGAGAATTAAATTGAATTAAATATTCTGCCTATGCTATCACGGAATCTTCCACATATTGTCTCTTTTGCATTTGGCCGTTTTTTTTAGGCAAGTTTTTAAAAAAAGTAGTAAGTAACTGTTATTAATAACGCAAGCCATCTCTCAGCACTGGGTTTTTATTCTCGTTTAATTGTTGATGGGAAGATTGCGCCCATTCCAAACTTATAGCAAAGCATAGGTAAAGGGAGAGATTTTTTTTACTTGTTTATGAAGAATAATCGTAATTTTTTTAGCCTATTTATTTTATTAGTGTCAAAAACAAATAATATTTCTAACAGTAGATACCTAACTTCGTACAGAATAAGAAGCGAAATTCGCTGAAAGCTTTAGTTAAAAAAATTGGAATTGAAGTTTTCGTGAATTTCATTTCAAAATATTTTTTATTCTGAACATCGCAAAGTGAACAATATATTGCTGAAATAGGGTAACTTCTAAAGTGTTAACAAACCAAACCAGTAAACAGGATCGTAAAACCGCCATAACTAGTCTTCCGGTCAGTTGGTTGATATTTATCTGTAGCCAAACTTCACGCATCACTGGACTTATTGGCTACTAATTCGCGTATTGACATAGACCAAAATTTACTTAGTAATAACTTTACTCTCTTCGATTGCTTTCGGGAAAAAATATTCAAAGTGAGAGGCAAGTAACTTATTATCATTCACTAACGTACTTTTTAAATGAGTTATTATTCACCACCGTAAACTGAAATCGCAGAAAGAGCGAAAAAAAGAAGTGGAAGGTCAAAAGTATAACGCCAAAGTCATCACTGACCACTCTCGTTATTGTGACGGATCACCTGAAATGGCTCCAATAACCAAAATGTTTCCAGGCCCTGATGGCATAGTACGTGTAGTAGAATTCAACATCGGAGTTATTAGAGCTTGATACAACATACATTGATACAACATAGAGCGATTACACAACTATTTGTAGCGTCACCGGGCCTCTGATTGGCTGAACGTAGAAAGAAGCGAAAAGTTAGAGGATTCTTTCAGTTCGATTTTTCTGTAATTTTTTTAAGGACATCTTGATTTTAATATTGAAAAACAACTATTATATATTATGCTGTTTGGAGCCAACTTAGTTTCATTATAAAACCCCTTCAACGCACGTTATATTTGAATAAAATTTACAAAACTTTTAAAAATAACGACTTCGGATCATGAAAGCTTCTTTGTAAATCTGAAACGGCCAATATTTTAAAGGAAGCATTATGATATCTTTATGGCACTCTACGAGTATCCTAACAAAGAGTTCATAATATTACAAAGTCACTTTAAAGGTAAATTTTATATACCTTACCTAACCTACCTAAGGTATATATTTATTGTATTAAACGTCCCAGTTTCTAAGTATTTTGTGTTGGAGCATAATTGGTAATACCTCGCTGACTATCTAATCATTTAACACAACAATAATAAACATGAACAGAAACAGATTGGAAAATAAAGGTTCAAGGAAAAAAAAGGAAAAAATTAACTATTTCTTTTCTAGATTTATTTAATTAAAGTTTTAAAATCTAATGGATCACCGGACGAGATAATTCTAACATCTTTTTAAATGACTACTTTTATTTTGCTTTTTTCATAGGCTATGCTAGGGCTTGTTTTTATTAATGAGCTCTCTTATTTTGAGTAGTTTAGGAACTACTCAATATAAGAGCTTATTAATTTCTGTCAGAACTCATTTAATAAATCATTGTCATGAGCAATTCATTACAGAACCAGTTTATAATTGCTCAAACCGTACCGAACATCATTAAAACTAAAACACACGCCCGTGTCTGCTCTGTAACACCTGTTGTTATTAACTGTTGTTATTAATTATTCTGAATTGTTGGAAACTTGTCAGTATACATCCAGAGAAATAATCCGAGAAGACTACAAATAGAGAAACTAATCAAAGTAGTTCCAAAAGTTTTAGAATTTTGTAGGGGTAGGTCCTAATTAACAAAGTCCAATAAATTCCTCTCAATTTATGTCCTGCTCTGACGCAGAGCCTCCATTATTGAAAGTTATTAATTATGTCATAAAATGATGTAAGTAAGACGAACATAATGTACATATGCCAATATCGAGTGTACGTGCATCAGATAATGATTAAATAGACATTGATAGTGGCTCTGCTGCAGAGCATATACTCTCTAGCAGAGCCACAAAGTACATGTACTCAGGAAAGACAAACGCCACTGATTTTAGATGAAAACTGATGTACGACTAGTGTTTATTGCGTACGTGTCGCAAAATATCAAAATGAGACAGTGGTATTATTTATATTAACTTTAATAAAATGCTCGCAGAAAGCGGCTCATAATTTTATGCCAGCAAAGGTTTTTCTAGGCACACAGATATCTATACATATAATAAAATTTGTAACAGGTCGATGTCTGTACATGGGAGATAAATAAGAAAAAATAAATTAAGGGGTCTCCAATAATGCTGTAGAAGCCAAAAATACTGTTTTTAGAATTTTTGTCTGTTTGTCTGTATGTTTGTTCGCGTGCTACGTAAAAACTACTGCACCAAATTGAATGCGGTTTTTTATGTCCTTTTTTGTATTGCTGAAGGTCTAACTTAAACTGTCATGTTTCATTTTTTTCTAAATTCCACCTGGAAGATATTATGAAAAAAATGTGCTGGTCATAAAAAAAATGTTTGCTACTGCATCCTATATGAAAGAGGACTAAATCCTGGTTGATGAAGAAGAAGCTTGATTGCAGTTGTAACGTTACGTTTGTGTTAGAAAAAAATTCAATCAATGATATTTTTAGTGCAACTCTTTCCAAAAATTGTTCAGAATGCGTATAACAAGAAAACTTCTAATTCTTCTTTTAAATATATTAATGATATCAGACAATGGAGTGGCCTCATTAAACGAATCAGCATCACCTATGCTATCAACTGCAATCAAGCTTCTTCATCAACCAGGATTTACTCCTCTTTCATATAGTAGGATAGCAGTAGCAAATTTTTTTTTTTTTTATGACCAGCACATTTTTTTTATAATATCTTCCAGGTGGAATTTCGAAAAAAACAAAATATGACAGTTTAATTTAGACCTTCAGCAATACAACAAAGCACATAAAAAACCGCATTCAATTTGGTGCAGTAGTTTTTACGTAGCACGCGAACAAACATACAGACAGAGAGACAAAAATTCTTAAAACGGTATTTTTGGCTTCTACAGCATTATTAGAGACCCCTTAATTTATTTTTTCTTATTTATCTCCCATGTACAGACATCGACCTGTTATAATTTTATTATTGTGTAGATATCTGTGTGCCTAGAAAAACCTTTGCTGACATAAAATTATCAGGCGCTTTCTGCGAGCAATTTATTAAAGTTAAATAATACCACTGTCTTATTTTGGTATTTTTCGACACGTAGGTACGCAATAAACACTAGTCGTACATCAGTTTTCATCTAAAATCAGTGGCGTTTGTCTTTCCTGAGTACATGTACTTTGTGGCTCTGCTAGAGAGTATGCTCTGGTGCCGATATAGCCATATTTTGATGTTTTTTGTCGTGTACACATGCAGCTATTTGCCCCTAACCCTTCAAAGATACTATAGGTAGTTGCTTGAACCATTTGTCCTTTCTCACATTAAAACTCAAATGGTTGTTAAAGCTTCAATTTCAATAGTTTATTGCAAGTCACAACACAAAGGAGCTTTTTTTGTTTTGTAGTATTATTTCACTCATAAAATTTTATCAGACGAAATTTTTATAAATGAAGAGAATATAAAAAAATGAAGGCTTTTGTTCGCAGCAGTAAATATTGTTATAAATAAGTACATACTGCTAGTAACAAAAGTGGCACTATTTTAATTTTCGCAGTAACGATAAAATCTAGTTAGTAAGAGAGAACAACAATAAGGTAAGTGAAACACAGAGGAAAAGTAATACACTTAATAATAGTACAACAAGGGATGAAGTTGTAGCAAAATAATCCGCAAAAGCTAATGACATATATTTGAGAACTCAGAATTACCAATTGAAGACCAGAAAGCCATTATTATCTAGCAGTATGAATTCTATTTTAGCAAACACGACATTAAATCAAATCAAAAATATACCTACAAGCGAAAATCAAGATGGCATCCCGGCAATGCATTCTCGACCATAAATAATTCATAGAATGGATGCGGTCAAAAGCGGAATGGATGTGTTTACTCTCTTCTCAGTTTAAACTTTAATGTATGTGAAATGTTGCCAGTATGTCACACAAGTGAAACACTGCGGGGCTTTTCAAAGTATGGTGATACTGGTGCCGATTCTGATGTAAACACAACTAAACTTATTTTAGTTTGGTTCTGTCACTTTCTAAAAAAAAAAACTAAAATATAATAGAGACAGCAACACAAACAGCTGATTATAATCCTGTAAAAGTGAAGTTATTTCTTTAAATAAGAAGAAACACTTTGACGGCATTATAATCAGCTGTTGTGTTGCTGTATCTAATTTTAGTAATTTTTTTGAAAGTGAACTGAACCAAACACCAAACTAAAATAACTTAAGTTGGGATGCAACAGAATCGGTACCATTCAAATTTCAGAGAAAAGATTGCACAAACAACGAAACTGAACAACTTTTACAGTGAAATCTTATAGGAAATGAAAATAAAAAACGATTACCTACCTACAAAAAAGTGATAATTTGGGGAACATAATTATCACTTTTCTCTGAAAGTATTTAGTATTTTTGTTATTTCCTATTAAAAATTCTTTTGCCAAAGTTGTTCAGTTTGGTTGCCAGACCAATCCTTTTCACAATTGCCCACTGTCTCTGAAATAACCCTCTACGCTGATCGTAATGTAAATGGGATCATCAGTTTAAAACAGTACCTATCATTACTTATCGCTGAAATGTAGGCATTGAGTTTATGCTAGAGAGACGAGCTCAGCTGAGCTACACACTTCATGTGATTAAAAACGTTAGTAGGTACTTACTGTTATTGGATTAGATGGGATGACTTCACATAAATAGACAAGATCCTAGGAAGATACCTAATGGATTTTACTTACTTACCTACTGCTTGCGTAGCGAGGGCTTGGTAAAACGCCGTTGCACGATTTTTAAGTAGCTACCTACTTATTTAAACAAATAAAAATTGATTGAATCTATCATAGGTACACAAAATATTAAATTACATTCAAATCAACATTCAACAAAAATCAATACTTTCTACAATCACGAACAAAACAGTCAAACGAAAAAACAAAAGACAATCAGCGCAGCGGCTCGGCGCTGCGCCGCGCCGTGTTCGAATCGAACGTTCGAAAATAAATTTGAATTTAATCTACGCGGCCAGCATTCCCGTCCCGTTTGAAAAAATATTCCTGTAAAAAATATTTCTATTGATTTAAAAAAAATATACCTTAAACTTTTCATATTTTTTGCTTTTTTATCGTGATGCTGCTAAATTAGGTAATTATTATTTGTTTCTTCTGAAATGGTGTTATAATGAAAAAACTATTGGCTTTGATTATGGCTCTGATAATTATCTTATTTGTAATAGAGTAACCCATTTCTAAAGCAAGACATTGCGTCATCTGTCAACGTCGCATAGACAGATAGACGCTTATCCTGAGAAATTGCTGGTGGTCTATACTGGCGACGGCTACCCGATATCCGTGAACTATAAGCCAAAAGAAATTGCGATTTTTAAGTAAGTAAGTACAATAAATAGTAACAAAAATAATTATTATACTAGTTTGGTAGTGTAACATTAACATACCGGGTGTAAGGGACAGCTTTCTTCAAACTGATTACGACATTCCGTCCGGTTAAAATTTAAGTACTTTATGAAACAAAATCGATTAGGTAATTATCGATTCTGTTTCATTACGTAAGTACATTAATTTTTCCTTATCTTATTAAGCCTTTAGTGTCCCACTGCTGGGCAATTTTTCCTTACTTTATAGAATTATTTTTCAATAAACTCATTTTCTACTGAATACACAGAAATAAATGCAGCTACATGCCGTAAGTATTCATTGTTTTATTTTTATCGCTTCGATCGAACATGAAATTCTAGTTAAGTTTATAACTTGCACTAAAAGCTATTGTTAAATGGAGTGCTAAGTCCGCTTTTGAAGCTTTATTTGAGGCTAAGAAAGTTTAAATATATCGCTTTTATGCGTTACATCAGAAAGATTTGATCGTCTCACTAATAAAGTTCGATACTTTTATGAGATTTTCAGCTTTAACACGAAGATTTTGTAAGTATCGTTAGGTACATTAGATAATGCTTACTAGTAGTATCGAGATACTCTTGCACTTTTTTTTTACTATACGTATGGAAGTTTGTTTTGTAAATTAATAAAATTATTCTCTTTTTTGACCGTGCTACTACCACGACTTAGAAAAGAATAGAATAATTATTTATTTTTAAAGATCTGTCTAACGATATACCACTCAATATACTACAGCTATACTACTAATATTCTACTCTCCAGAGAAATAAATTATTTAGTAGTAGAATACATTGATACAGAAGTAGGTACGTCAACCTCTGAAGGGTTTCAATTTTAATTTGACCTGCCCCAGAATCGGCTGTAATTTAAGCATTCAAACATTGACTTCTTTCAAACGACCCTAAATCCCGAAAAAACAGTCTTAATAACATAAATCTCCGCACTTCAATAGCAGCTAAGCCGCACCGAGCCGTAGAATGGCTCCACAGGCTATATATTTTAATTTAGCTCGTTTGCACGGGTGACACGTGGCTTTAATTAACTTTGGAAGCTCACGTTTATTACTTAGGTGACTTTATTTTATCTGCGTAAAGTGGCGGCGGTGGAGGAAGAAATAAACGGAAAATACCGGTTTGTAACTTGGCGTTGCGGTCGACTGAAACGAGATGGTCTATGGAAAAAAGAGAGTTTCAATGAAAAAGAAAACACAATTTGTTTGATATAGTGGTGTTTAGTCCTCAAAAGCGTTCTCCTTCACTGACTTCAATGAGACTTAATGGCAACATGCCTTTTGTGAAGTAAAAAAACTGCTGAATCCGATTTTCGTCTTGGCAAGATTCAGAATCGGATTCAGCAGGATTTTCTACTTCAGACAAAGTCATGTTGAAGACTATGAGTTTTATGGAAAAAACAACACATTTGCGATACCGAGGATCATAAAATCGAAACCACCGCCTCAACGACTTAGCAGTACCAACATTATGTTTACCTGGTAAGTTACAACTCTGCGGTACCCATGTATTTTTCTGTATACAGGGTGTTAATTGAATTGCGTGCTATAGCATGGGTATATCCCCATATTCATAAGTAAATTAAAACGTAGTTTAATTAGGTTTGAAGAATTACTCTACCACCCTAATAACAAAATAAAGCAGAGGGAATGGCCTCTAAGGCCGCGCTATCAGCTAGCGCTACAAAACCGGTCATCGGTCATTGCCCTCTGCTTTTGTTGTAATCATTTGCCATTGCCAGCATAAAAATATTTTAATAAGTGCCTACTTATTTTTTATTTAGTTTTCTTAGACATTATTAAGATTTTTTGTAGAGATATTTCTGTTCTTTTTTTTATTTTCATTTTTTGGAGTGTACAACAGCACTTGCAAGCAGCAGGTACGGCTGTAGTTGTATCTGCAGTTGACAAGTGCTGTTCGTCTGTATGAAGCATGAGTAGGAACGTTTGTGCGTGCGCTCATCCATATTACTCGTAGATTCGTATCCGAACTGGCCTTTCCAGTAATTGTATGGCAGCTTGTGCACTCATCCATAATTATATGTTTCATATTATGGAATTATTCCTGATACGAATTGGATACGAATCTAATATGGATTAGTGCACAACCGCCCTTAGTGGCAATTAGATACTGCCACGCATGCGTTGTTGTTTTCATACTGTTGCTCATTTTGAATGAAATAAAGATTTTTTGGAGTGTACAACAAACTAATCTGCGCTAAAATTGAAGCAGAGGATGCCACACCCAACTTTCGCTCAGGAGACAAAGTCTACGAAAAAACCAACCAGCACCGAACCGCAACTCCAAGCATCCCCTTCGCCTCGCGAGACTCAACACCAGCTCAGACTCAGACCAGCACCCCCACAGTATCAACGCCAGTTACGGCGGCAGGAACTACTACAACATCAACGCCATTGAAGGTGGATGCCCCGCCCGAAGCTACCAACCCCTCTACGCCACTGACGGCAGATACCCCGTCCGAAGCTCCCAACCCCCGGACACTACAAAAAATACTAAGTATCTATAATTCCTAAGAAGTTCGATACTTACATATTAAATTGTTTATACAACAGAGACATTTTTGAGTATACACCATAAAAACCACAAGGAATAACTAGGCGTTGTGTCGCCGCCCAGATTTTCAAACTTGGGGGAGTTTCCAAAGAAAATGAAGGAAAAAGTGAATAGAAATAAGTAAACACGTATTAACATTAAAAGAACAGTATGCACATCGCTTAGAAATTGATTTTCTGAAGAAACTATAAAATTCAATTCAACAATGTTGGCGAATACAATCAATCAAATTTTCAAATGTTTTCAAAGTGAAAAGTGTCAAATACGACGTTACAGTAATGTTCTCGGTACGAAATTTAGTAAAAAAAAACTGTGAAGCAAAAAGTTTTAAGTAAAGAGTTGCGGGTAAAATAATTGCAGATTTTATGATACTATAGTTACAGCGACCAGGACCGACGGCTTTATGTGGCCTCCGATGCACGGATCTATTTTCTTTCATACACTCAGGTAATTCAGCCTGCATTGTCCTAACTAAACTGGTGAAAATCTCACAAAGTGATAAAACAAAATATCAACTTGTTTCTCCCCTTGGAATCGAACTCAGGACCTCCGGCTCGGGAGCTAATGGCTCAGACCACGAAGGCGGTTGAGTATCTCATCATTCATGTGACTCATACATTTCGTAAAACCCAAAAAACTTATAAACACAAAAAAGAAATTTAGCAAAGAAAACTTGATTCTACATCCCTCACAAAGCTCCGGTTTGGTTGTACTTTTGTCTGACCAGCTAGATTTACCGTTCTCTTTGGGCTACTGTTACGCTCTGGTGATTTCGGTTTGTGGAATAGAAAACGAAGCTTAGACTAGAAGCCTTGGGGCTGAATCAAGCTCGTACAGTGCCTGGAAATACTACTAACTGTAGTGTTTGCAGTGCAATGTGAATCATCTAAAGTATTTTCGTCAAAATAGGCACTTCAATAGATCCAATCTCAATGTAAAAAGTTATCTAAAATTACTCAATTCATAGGTAAATTACTCAGTTTGTTGAAATTTAATACTACTGTGGTTTTTAAATAAACAAGTCTTTCATGATTTGCATTACTCTAAACGTTATACCCTGTGGTTATACCTCAACCCCATTCGTTTGAAAGAAATAATATTTACCTTACAAACATAACGTATTAATTATGATAAGAAAATTAATCTTTTAAAAGAATGGGGTAAGTAGGTAAGGCTGACGAATGCTTGCACATAATTTATTTATTTATTTAAAAAATCTTTATTGCACAATGTACAAAGGGCGAGCCTAATGTCACGCGGCATTCTCTACCGGCCAACCATAGGGTTACAGAGATACATAGTTCGTGAGCTTGCGCTGAAATAGACGTAGAAATAATTCGAAAAGATATACGTTTGATACTTAGTTATAAACCCATAATAAATTTTACAGTTTGTGCAGTTGACCACACAAGTGCTTATTGTTCTCACGCACGTACACTACTAAATCACCCCTTTCCGTCACGCGTTTCCTTTGTTCTCCATTGTACACTTCCTAAAAGCTAAGTTAAACAGAAGTAAGAAATGTGTAATGAAACAAAAATAAATAAGCTATACATTAGTACAAAGAGTCGTCATAAATTTTCGATAAAGTATAATCAAATAAAATCAATAAAAGTATGTTTTATATATCTATTGGTAATATTGCGAGAATTATGTTGACGTAGTTTAGAAAATGAGTTTTTCTTAAGCTCTGTATATAATACAAAACCGAAATTTTGAATGCAGCAAATAGTTACAAAACAGCATTGAAAGGTTGTACCTAGGAAAGCATGGATCGTCAATTTCGTCCCTATCAACACGTGAAGTTACATAGGAAAATGCAAGTCTTTCATATACTAAGTAAAATAAGATTTTCAACTATAAAAGGATTTCTCTAGATATTTTCTTCGTAGCTCCTTGTAATCCGTCTTACAAGGGTGAAAGTGCTGATAATGTTCGCTCATTGTGTTTTAGCTCTCGGCATATTTATGGTTGTTCAGGGCGTAAATAACACCGTGTTATGGAAAGTTTAATAGCTCTTGCGGCGAGGGAAAAGCCGCCTGAAAGGAACGCATATTGCGTGATCATCCTGATTATTCATGATCATGATAAAGCTTGCGGTTTTTAAAGTACTAATATCTCTCTTGTAAAGTATTTCCAAAGTTTATTAGAGGAAGGTCATGTACTTCGAGTGAATGTTTGTGTTTGTTAGCCTTCAGGATACGAAAGGTTCCGAAAAATTATGACGGATTTTGAAATGGTAGATTCCTCTCAAAATTGTAGTTACTAAGTTAGAAGCTTTTTAAGCTTAAATTATATATATATTTTAATAATTATAATATATTCAGCCATCTACATATTTTTTATTTATGTGAATAATCATAAGAATGCAAATGAGATCTCTTAATCTCTTAATCTCTTTAATTTATTATTTAACAGTTTCTCTCTTTTATTTATTACACATTTTATCTTAGTACTGAAATTATCAAATTATTTTCATAAAATAAAACTTTTACCTAAGTCGTCTTGTTTGTCGTTTATACCTAAATAATGAAATAAATCATTATAATCTTCATTCGTTTTATCGTAATCTGAACAATCTTAATCTAATAATAATAAACACTTCATAATACACAATGGTTTCTCTCGTCTATTTTATTCTCTTATCTTAAAATATACCTCCTGTTTTGATATTGTTTGCCTTCCGTCCTATGACAACATCCGGAACCGGTCGGAAAGGTCTTGGTAAACAATGTTTGATTAGAAACCCATCGGATAGACGGTTAATTATTAGCTCTACTGACTTGCATTGGAATAAGAACTTCTTCAATATTTTCGTTGGCACTCTTTGCAAACAAACTGGAGCGCAGTACATTATAATCAGGATTTATCATAGTCCGGGTTTTGATTAGATTCCTAGATTATTAATCAAAACCCCGATTTCATCATAATCCTGCGACATGATCATACAGGTTGTCAAAGATTTTCACATACTACCTAACAGGTAATATTTTAGCTTTTCCACACACTGTCAGTAAAGGGGGAAAATAAAAAGATTATAATGTTAACTTCAAACATAATAGCGAACCTAATTTTAGTTTGAACACTTATCTATGTGTATGAATTCTATACCTTTGCCTCTTGGATATGGAGGATTTTCGCTATGTACCAATTTAAGAACACCATTCACAACTTTATTGATAAGATTAGGTATTAAATTGAAATCATTAAATAATTAACTTCAAAACATAAAATAATTAAAAAGTTTCTCGAAGCTTTATTCAATTAATTAAATAATAAACCAAACTAGGGATCATTGTAGACTGCGGTATTACTTCTTTCCTTTAACATATATAAAAAAAACAGAGATGAAAATTGACAAAAGCCAAAAATTTTGTTCCGCAATAAAGACATTGGGTTACGAAGTCCAATCTTACTTAATTATAAATTGACTTTGTTCCCGAGACAAAAGAATCGTCGAGGCAATTATTTTTTTATTAAATTTTAACGCTTGTTTCGTGACTTTTTTACTTTTTAATAAAAATGTCAATTTATTTTGTTTCAGTCAAATAATTGCAAATAATTGTGATGAAAATTGTACTGGCTTAAAGGAGATAAAGGTTTTTTAAAAGACAACGTGAAGAAGCGTAAATTATTATAACTTATAATGTAACTTATAAGTTGGTAAGTTAGTTAGTTACTAATTATAAATTATAAGATAAGATTTAAGTTTGTAAAACAACAAATGGTGAAATGTTTATTCAAACAGAGTAGGTACCTATTTGAAATAAATAATTTTCTCCAAGCTACAAATTCACTCCGAATTCGATAGATTGTTTTTCAACGGTTTTAATGTCAAAGAAATGAAATCTACCGTTTTTATTCAAACCCACAATTTTCAGTAGAATATCGTCAGAATGGTCCAGGCTGAATTATAACTAAAGGTGGATGGAGCATGGATGGTTTTGGTAAGACCAAAGTTCGTCAGGTCATTCGTCCACTCGACTAAACTATAATATCTAACCTCTATAATAAATTGGAATTTTCCAGAACGTCAGTCCAGCCATTGTGCGGCGTGAAAGCGTTCACTTTACTCCTCAAATTGATAGAAAACCACTCGCAATATACCGTGCACGAATATTCTTTTTTTTTTGTGTAGTTTTCGTCGCCAAATTTAACAAAATTTATAAACCTCACTCTTTGGATGGCTGGAATCGCTTAGTTTAGTGACTAAGCCTTATTCCATATAGCTGAAATACCGACTATTTCAAATATTTTTACACTCAAAGTGTTTATGATTTTAATACATGTAAATGTCAAAAGCAAATCCTATATTTACGTCATGATTTAAACTCGAATACTTACATAAAACGAAAACTCCATTTTAAATAAGTAGTTGATAATTGAGAGTAAGTTATCGGTGTAAAATTTAACAACACACAACAGGCTGATAAAGTATACAAAACCGCAACACCTTTCAGCCATGTTGTCAGAGTTAATTGGTAGTCGTGAACATCTGGCGTCCGTTACCGCGTCCTATAAACCACTCTATACCTGCAAATACGTCAAAAGTTTAAGATTTACTTATCCTCTTATGAAAACCCTTGCTATAATATTGATATTGTAAGATAAAAACCGTGATCATTGTCGCTAGTATTAGCACCTTTAACCTTGCCATGACGGAGACTCACTCTTTTGTACGAATAGGGCCCTGAAAGCTATATGCTGGTCTTCTGTTCGTCTGGTTTTACACTACTTCTATAGTGCCTAATCCTGTTCAATAATTAACTCTAAGTAGACAAGGCCATGTTTGAGAGGAATTTAGGACAAGCAGGTACCTAAAAGTTTTCCTAATTTACTTAATCTAAAAGTTTTTGGGTCTTTTCCTAAATTCAGTCTTATTTTTTACTAGCTTTTGTCCGTGAATTCGCTCGCGCCTATTTTTAGGTTTTACATAGGTACTGCTTCTTATGATTCCAGTTTCACTTTTATCAACAGTGGTCCTTGTGTCTCTCACTTTTCTCTCTTCCCTCCCGTTCTCTGCGTATATGGCGTTCCTTGCATCCTTTACTTATCCCGTACTTATCTACCCATTATAACTTCATACATGCCGTAAATTGCTGTGAACATTACTATAATTCACACGTTACTTCAACAAATCACATAATAAACTCATAACCGTATGTCTTGGAGCAATGAGCCGTTATATTAGACGGCGTCATGTTTTAATAATTGCCCATAAAACTTTACAACTAAAGTCGTTCCGGGACGAACTGAGTTGTTGATCCAACGATGAGAGCATAATTTTGATATTACTTCACCTTACTATATCGTTCATTATAAAAAGTAAGAGTTCTCACTCCTACTTATACTCCATTCATTATTTCAAATAATTTATCCCATACTAAAACGGTCATTTAGTATGGCAGGAATTATTTTTTTAATAATGAATGGAGTTACATTAACTTAACAACAACAGTTCACACTGTTAGACATGGACCTTTCCAGTTTTGGAGTAGGTAATTAGTAATATAGTGGTTCATAATAATTTGTAATCTCATTAAAATTCAGGCATTATTTAAACGCCATAAATAAATGATCTTCCGTATTGAAGTAGCCCGATTAGCTGAAAGACTCATGATAATCACTTTCTTACCATCAGAAAATATCAACCGCATTATAGGTACCTACCTATTTTTCCTATTGCTTTAGGAAATAATTCCTAGTAACCTACTATCTCCATTTCAATAAAAAAACTAAATGAATTTTGAACAACACACTACAAAATCGCTGAATCATAAATTCGTAGAGGCACTAAAACAGACACAGTAAAAAAAGAAAATAGCCGGAATTCCTATTTTCAAATTTTCCAATAACAAACATGGCCATCGGTCACCAGCAATTTCGAAAACGGGACAAAATATGAAATGATTTATAGCAATGTTTTTCTTTTTCATTGTGGCTAACGAGTAGACGAGTATCCTGTCCACTCTGACTGATTATTGGACTTATCTAATAAATCAACTGAAAACTTTGATTATTTATCTTCAAATTATTTAAGACATCAATAAAATTATTTTATTTCAAGAAGCGTAAATTTTTTTTGCAAATCAGCGTCAAGAATATCATTATCTGTAATTTATTCGAACCTTGACCCAAATCTGTGCCATCCTTCGTTCACCCAATAATTCAATTCCGCATCCAATCTTCATATCAGCGCTGAGATCCTAGAGATCCCTCATCAACAATTCCGTCTGTTTGGACAAGTTTCAAGACGGAAATCGAATCTGCATTAGTTGAACTTTCACAGTTAGACGCTCGGCATCAATCGGAATAATTGAGTTGTAGTTTCAAGAGATATTTATTTGTCCGGGAGTCAAGAGGTGGGGCGATGGCACTTTCGCAAATGAATATGCAATATGCATTCGGTACCGCTTTTAATGTACTCTCGTTCTATTCGAACTGTCGATTGATAAAATCGTGTAAAGTTAGGACAGCTTTCCGCGATCTGATAGGGCTTGCTCAGCTTAGTCAATAAAACTGAACAACTTTCACAAGGAAATTATTTTGTGAAAAAAAAAAATACTTCTTACAAATTGTCAGCTTTAAATTGCGATTTTGTATGGATAAGTCATATTCTTTCTTTTTCTCTCTTGGGAATGTTGTTCAGTTTCATTAACCCCTTTCAGTTAGTGGGAAGCAGCCCCTTACACCCCGTACCACGTCCGACCTTTACCTATAGTAGCGAAAACCTAAATGTTTGAACAAATTCTGCTTAAAGGTATGTCAAATAACCTAAACGAGACAGAAAAAATAATGGAAGTGATGTATGACTCGCTTGGGAATCGAATCAGGCGAAGATCGATTTGGGTCCGGAAGGTCCTGTCCACATGGTACTGGGAAATCTTAACGGACTTCATTTTAAAATTAAATAAAATTGACTCTAGCTAGCGCAACGTATTTTCAAGAATTTACAGTTTTCTTGAAAACTTGATTTTAAAGTATAATGAGTAAATATTAATGTATAGGTAAGTTTTCAAGCCGCCAATGCTAAGCAATGGCCTCTGAAATGGTTTAACGACTAATATCTACGATATTAACCGGGACCAACGGCTTAACGTGCCTTCCGAAGCACGGAAACGCTCGAGTTGTTATACCACTATCGGTCACCTATCCATGGCCTGGCCACGGCGATAGTTGCTTGATATTTGCTATCGAAATGAATAAGCCCAAACGTTTGACGTGCTTCCCGATTAATAGGTAGGTACCATATTGTGGCAATAACTTAACTCACATATTTTTGTGTCCTTTTACTTTTTCAAATTATTTGCGTCTACTGCGACGAAGAACGAATGCCATATTTTACTATACTTACTCCGAATTCATTTTTTCTTATCCACATGCAGCTTGATTGATCGCTCGCCCAGTGAGCCCTTTCACTAATTCGCACATTTGTCAAAATCTGACGTTTTACCTATGTTGACGAGAAATTACCATTCTACATGTGAATGTTAAAACTGTTAGCAATGTTCGTCATCTAAATTACAACATACACTGCGATAATCATAACTAAGAATTTATTAAACATCCTTCAGCTAATTTGCGTAGAGAAGACTATGCGAAATTTTGCAATAGGAAAAGATAAAGATACGATAAAGATAAAAAACATTTATTTCCACAAATCTTACATTAATAAAAATTCCTATAGGAAAATATAAAACAATGCAAACTAAAATATGGATCGGACAGCAAGTGAATAATAATTTCGTACCTAATAAGAGTACAATATCTCATAATCTGCATGAAAATGCGATCGTGGAACTCAGTAAAATTTCAACCGCCCTTTTGTTCAACGTAAATAACGAGACTTATGGAAATCGACGCATTTAATTTTAAATTTATCGTCCAATTTAACATACAAACACGCTTGTGCTCCTTACTGGGAGGCAAACCGTCAAAGGGCTACTGAAAAGCATTTTTTACTGTAAATACAGGATTATCATGTCAGCCTATCTCCTAAAACTTGCAATACTTACTTAACACAAACGCTCCCGAACCCCTCTTTTGTATGGAACAATATTTATCCAGGAAAACACAACTGGTACATTCTACATCTATGTTCTATTTATGTTTTTATATTACACCCAGTCCAGCATACAAGTATAATAAATAAAATAACAACGACCCTTTTGTTCAAGGTAAATAACGCGACGCATATTTGTGTATTACGGAAATTGACGCATTTAATTTTAAATTTATCGTCCAATTTCAGCGTGTTCATGATTGGAAGGAATATCAGAGGGTTTGAATTTGAATGTAAACGTAATCGCATATGAAATTTTTGTGTTGACGCAATATTCATATGAATAATGGACGATTGATTGATTTAAAAGTATTTGATATAAAAAAAAAAACTGCTTGTATTTGTAACCGGTAGGTACTGCATGTTAATTAACAGCTGGGAAATAATAATGGCCATAGATAATAAATTATTAGTTTAGTTCCATGCTGGACTGAAAGCGAAAACATAGAAAAATATAGAATGTGCCAGCTGCATCTCCTCCTGGGCATGCTGTAAAAAGTGTATTGTAATTAGGTGATGGGCTGACAACCTGTCACTAATATATCTATTCTGGCGAATAATATAAAACTCCATTTCAATATGTCCCTCCCTTTGGTCTGCAGTCATCGCAGTGATAGCGATAGGGGGGCATACATAATTTTTAGGCCCATAAGTATAACTAACTAATATTTTTGTGTCCCAGTACTCCCAGTGAAGATCCGACATTTTCCTATTATCTTTAAGGCCAATAGAGTAGCTTTTGAACATAGTCCGAACTTACCCCGCTATGGTCTGGTCTTTCCCTGGGATTTTGATTAGCAAACCCAATCTTTACAAAGGTGTAACTTAGCAACCGCTTAAGTTAAAGAAACTAAAAAATTCTGGTAGATAGCAAATTTTATCCTTGTACCAAGAAAAGGTCAAATCATTTTAAAATCAGAAATAGGAAATGAGGTAGAAATAGTTTCCAGGAATCTCTCCAAACAATCGAAAAACCGTCCGATCTTACGCCAACATACCATACATGTTAAGGTCATTGCAGAGAGAAGGCGGGTAATATAAGCATAAAAATTGCATGACCACGTTCAATATCTCCCTAAGTCTATAATTAAGTAATTATATAAATGGAGTTTAAAAAGGTGTGAATATTTCACGACAATTAATCAATCAAAATC
>JARACY010001985.1:0-48781 GCA_029255725.1 Scrobipalpa atriplicella
TCATGAGGCTCAGAACTCTAGACCGTCTCTACCTACACCCAGCTTTCATGGTGCAGATATTTCAGCCTCTAGATATCTACATCAGGGCAAAAATCTTTGCTGGCTTAATTCTTTCAAATGCTTCTCTTTTCAGTTACTAAGTAACTGTTTCAAGATCACGAGCTTCTCTATTTTAATAAAACCCTCGAGAAAAGTTGAAAATAAACCTCGTAGTTAACGCTTATTACCTGAGAAAGCTTCAATTACATTGGAGTAGAAAGGCAATTTATAACATCCATTTTCTTGCAAAAATCATTCCAAATTCCACTTTGTTCTCGTAAATTATTCTATAATAGGTTCATGCCAAGAATCTGGTTACTTCGATCTTCTTATTCCGTCCCATTTCTATCGGATTGATTTCACATGACTTTATTTCTTATTCATTCACTTATATAACGCTTACTCATAACATAAGTACTAGACTTATGTTGGAAATAGATATCTGTTATTTCTATGAAACAGTATTATTGACATTATTATCTTGCAATACTTTTCACAGAAATAAAAGATAGGAAACTTGTGCCCCAGAGACGATATCGCCGCGCGAGATCGTGCAGTAAAGTAGTTAACTCACACATTCGTTAGAACTTTGCGGGGAACTTGTCTAAAAGAAGTTCCGCCGTGTGACACGTCCCGGAAAGTTGGACTGTCAAGACATGTAGCTAATGAAAAGCGATGCGCTTCTAACGAAGACGGAACGGCGACACAATTGGACTAGTTCCGCAAAAGATTAACCCGGAAACTCTCTAAGTATTGGGTTTTCACGACCCAGTTATTTTATATGTGAAAAGGATATGAGTTGAAAAATTCACGTCAGTAGAAAAAAATATTGTTTGTTAGCCGACTTGATCCGTACCCGAGGAAGTTGACAAACGTGATGAAAAAAATATTGAAGGAAACCGCGTTCACACTACAATACAACCTAGAAAACAAGTGCTCTTGGAGTACTTCTGATAAATCACCCGCTAAATAAAAACTTTTTTCGGTAGAACTTCTTGTTATTTCGTATGGGCTGTTGGTTCACTGAACGACCTAATACGACTTGATTTCAACATTGTATTCATAGGCTTCATCTTCATGTCTAGTCTATAACATCCCTGACCCACGTTTTACTCCGCTTATTCTTAAAAAGGTACTGACCTATTATAGAGTACGTAAGTACTTGCAGTGACAGATTGTATGATACAATTAATTAAATTATTTCGTCATAAATTCCTTTAATTACTGCAGGACTTTATGTCGCGAGATAAAAACACAGTAATTATGACGTTAATAGTTCTTTAACCCGCAACATGCAGTAATTTTATCGTAACCAGCGATTAATTTATAACATTAACAAGCACTGATATATTAAATTCTTCATAAAGGATGGAATTGATGCGATATGTGAATATTAATACTGATTAAAAGTTATAAATCAATAATAATTATTACAGCTCAATCCAATGTCCATACAATCATTTCACTGTCCGATTATGGACGGACCATGGTTATTTGAACACGTTTGTTTTGCTCGCTTGTAAAACAAAAACTTAATTCAAACATATTGGAATAATTTTATCCATACCATAAACTACCCGAAACATTTTGTGTCATACTTATTTAAAAATTAATTTAATTTGGTATAACTTTTCTATCTAGTGGGTAGATGTGGGCTGATATAGATAGATAGATAACTTTTGGAAATAAAAGGGATGGGGTACTTTTGATTCACTATAATATTAGTCAACTTATTTTATTATATTAAATTAATAATAAAAAAGCAAACGTTAATACATATTTCGAAACCACGATCAACATTCCATTTAATTCCGGACGCGAATCGACTAACCATTTTATGTGGCGAGTTGGACTTTATTGCCGAATTTCAAACAATTTCTGGTCGAAACTTTCGGTTGAACAAAGTGGAATTTGGAATGATTTTTGCAAGAAAATGGATGTTATAAATTGCCTTTCTACTCCAATGTAATTGAAGCTTTCTCAGGTAATAAGCGTTAACTACGAGGTTTATTTTCAACTTTTCTCGAGGGTTTTATTAAAATAGAGAAGCTCGTGATCTTGAAACAGTTACTTAGTAACTGAAAAGAGAAGCATTTGAAAGAATTAAGCCAGCAAAGATTTTTGCCCTGATGTAGATATCTAGAGGCTGAAATATCTGCACCATGAAAGCTGGGTGTAGGTAGAGACGGTCTAGAGTTCTGAGCCTCATGAGATTTTCACGACGTTGTCACTTGTCATTGATACCATGATATTCTCACTTGGTGAAATCGATTTTTAGGGATAATGCAGGCGGAATCACCGGATTGTCTGACAGATAAGATAATTCCGTGTTGTAAAAGGCGTGTTTTAATTTATTAATGATCCCAAAATTATTCGGTTGTAGAACTTTGACACCCAGAGCTCATTAGGTCGTTTGTCAATCCGATAACCCAGATGACAAAAGAAGGTTAGCTTTTGTTATCCGCCCGCCGCTAATTTGGTAATTATGAACTTTGTATGAGTATAAAGATTGTCTACGAATACTACTACAGTAACAGAAGTCCGCTGCTGTCGTTTGTCAACTGGGCGTATTTGCCAAGTTAATGAATTTAACATGTTAGTACAAACATTACTACCAGCACACTATATTTAGTTAAGTTTAGTCGGTCAACTGTCCACTCTAGGGCCTGTTCAACGACTATCGGAGCTAACTAGAGCGATAGATAGCTATGTATAGATAGGTCGATAGATATAGCTACAGCAAAGTGGGTCGCGCGGTATCCGGAGGGCCGTATCTACAGTGACTAACTATTAGCGCATTAATGTTATTGCATTCAATTCTATTTGCAATTTACATCTAAACCAGCAGCTGATACGAATCAAGAAGATAATGCGAAGCGTTCACTTGAAGAGAATATTGTGGAACGGCGCTTAGAAGCCGGGAGTCTACTCTATGTCTCCAATGAATTCTGAATGTTTGGAGCTTGACGAAGTTTGCGCTTTAACTGCTAGAACACTAAAAGAGATTTTCGAATGTTTGTCGAACTCTAGAGAAGAAAGTGTCATCCCACTTGCTTTGTATTTTTGTTAATATTTACAACCACATTAATAAATCGGCAGCCTCTGTGCAGGCTAGTGGTATGAACCTGGGGCTTTAAATTTTAATATGGAGGCCGTGGGGACAGCGCAAACGAAATGAAGGTCAAATAAAGTTGATTTAATCATTTTGTGAAAACTATACAAAATTATGTTTAAGATTATTTTAAGCCTGACCAATCACCTTAATTTCTGAAAAGTAAGATGGCACGAGGAGGCCTATGCTCAGAAGTGGGTAGATGTCGGCTGATTAGAAGATGACACACAAGATAGTCCCGGGAATTGTGGTCGTCGTTACAAAGGGTACGTCAGTGGTTTGATAAGCGGTTTTGAAACTCTGTCGTCTGGGTTTACTTATCGCCCACCGCCATACCTATAAGTAATCTGTAGCGTGACCTAACAACCTACACGACAAAAAAAAAGAAAAATCATACAGAAAACTGTGCCACATAATATATCACATTGGGGTCAGTATAGTAATAAAGATTACTAATCGAATAGCTACGTCGAACCGACTTTGAGCATGTGCCTACCTACTATATATTGCTACTTATGCTGTCCTATCTTAAATAGATAATGATTTATTTTTGTCACTATCTTGTTTTCCGCATTTAAAATAGTGCGTATTAGTATCGGTAAGATTAAAAGGTCGATGTCATCATTCAGCCAAGCAAATGAAATTTGCACTTTTCAACAACATAATGAGCAATGTTTGTAAGTATGTACCTAACAATTTTTTTTTTATAATAACATTGCAGATTTTTTTTTTTTTGCAAATAACAAGTAATTTATCACTTACAACGAATTGTTACGTGCTTCGTTAAGTCTCAATTACAGTTGAAAATGTGTGTTAAACATTGAAGAAATATCTTTACCTATTAAATTATCACCTATCTACCTAATGCAAGTACTTGTTATTAAGTAATACTTAAACTTTTACAATACAAACGAAGCTTCGTTTCGAATTAGCTAGTACTACAACTTTTTCTGATTCCTCTGCATGTTGTAAAGTCACTCAACATAGAAGCTATAAAATCTAGAAGACTACTTTCAGTAATAGGGTACAAAGTCGAGTAACTACCGCAAGCTTTATGTCGGCGTAACTCAGGCACGCTAGACATTTTTATCTGGAATGTAAACTCAAGGCAATATATATATGTCGGAGATTGATCAAGGCTGAAGCCCAGAATGGAAACTCCTAATGCGCCAACTCACATTTCTAATATAACGGAACGCCAAGAATGGTTCTTGGGCATGCTTGACATGGGTGGCTGACAAATTAAGTGCTATAGCAATACTAGCATTACGGCTTGTGGTGCCATCTATATCGTACCAGAGATATTACTTACGAGGGAGTACGCTTGTCTATGGTATTTAGTCTATGGCTTTGGATTTGATGATGGTTATGTTGGTACGATTGAAGGGCTAGAGAAAATATGGCTGCCGAAAAGGGTTGTGTTGATTTTGGGTTTGTGACTTTGGAAATTAAAAAGGGAACAGACAATGCCCACGCCATGTCAATTGTGCCGCGTTCCAAGTATCTACGAGTCGGCCTTGATGGATTAATTGTGAGATCGTCGTATAAACCGTGAGACATCCTGATCAACCGGTTTGCATTGCTCCGGCCACTATGAAGAATACCTACCCTCAGCTCAGAGTACCCCTGATGACCGGGTGCTCCGTCATCAGAAGTGGGGATAAACGCACAAAGGCCCACTGAAAAGGCTGGCAGAAACGGCAACGACATGGCATTCTCTACATGAATGGCAAAATCGGAAACTTATTGGTGCTAATACACGAAAATGATGACTGTGGCTTGGAGGGACGAGCCCTGGAGGAGCATCTGTTTGGTTTTCAGCTAGTTCATGGTGTGACACGAGTAAATTTCAAGAAACTTTTACCCTGAGGTATGATCGTTCTGATATTTTTGGATTGACGCGATTTTCGGGTGAGTTTTTATTACTCCATTATGACAAAGGTTTCATTGCTTATATGTAAAGTTTACTTTGTACTAAGCTAGAATTTCTGGTTGGAATCTGTAAATACTGTGTGTATACGTCGCATTTCTCGTGCTAAAATTACTAAAATCGACAAGTGCATCTTTCATCGTAATTTTCATTCATGTTTTTTTTACTGTAAAAAGGCGGGATAAAACGTACGTCTCGTCACTGAGACGAACAGCGCCATCTCGCTTGAGTAGTAGAAACTTTCATCATATTCCATTCGTTCTTTTTCTAGTGTTGTGCTTGATCAATCGATATGTGAATCGATAATAATTGCGTTCAGTCGACCAGTATGAAATTTAAACAGAATTAATTTTAATCTAGCTGATCGCACTGAGCTTGCACCGAGGAGCGAAGCTGTTAAAATTTGCAACTTATTGAAACCTTCAACCGATTATAAACGTTGTACATGCACACGCAGGCACATTGGACGGCCGGCGAAGTATTGGTACAGTCCACCTTCGCCGCTGTCGGATGAAGCTTCGATTCCGGTATGTCTCTGAACGGGCAGTATAAGTTTTGAACTGGATAAATCTTCGCCGATTGGACGACTCTGAACGTACCCCTGATATTCTGTGTGTCTTTATCGATCTTCCGGGTACATCACTACTAATGTCAAAAATTTCAAAGTGATCGAAAATAGTTGAATTATGTAAATGCGGTTTTGATGTTTATTTTGATAAGAATTCAATGTTATTTTGTGAAATTATTAATTAGTTATGACGCTAATTAATGTGTGTGATATTTTCCTATGCAATTCAGTGAGATTTTGTGAAAATTATTACAAAGAAACCCGCATTTTGGTAAGTTAAAACTAACGTAACAAAGTTTGTGTTTACAAGGTTTTATCTAGCTTATTATTGGAATTAACTATGCATTTGACATACTCCTTTACGCTCCCGTTATGCCCTATCGTGTACTATGAACAACTGTAAGCAAGTTAAAGCTGATTTTGGTTGAATTAATTCCAAGTTTTTGTGTTCTTTATACATGCTACAAAATTATGTTTCTGTTCATACTTGCTTGTCATTTACTGAAACATTTTAGTGGTCTGACTGTGTACAAAGTGGTGAAATGCTTTGACATGCTATTTTTCATGACATTAAGTGTACCGTGTACCTGACAACAACTTTATTGGTACGAACACGTCTTCTACTCATAGCACACAGAGGGTGAAGAGGGAACATGACAGTCAACTTGTTTGATATGATGAAATTCTGAACAGGCATTTTAAAGTACTGGACATGACCGACTAGTCACTGTGCACCAACAAGAACGGAGCTCAACTTCAAAAAGAATACTGCAGCAAAGCACTAAGTGTGACAAACTCAAAACCAAACACCAACGGATATTACTTACAATGATCTGATCGGTGTTCATACCTACATGGTTGTACTCTTGCATCAATGCAGATAAAGGAGTCTACAAGATACAGCGGGCATTCTCCATTACCAAATATAGTTGGAGAATGATTATTATTACTGAATCATGGTGTTGATATTGAGATTTTTAAATGTGTATCAAGGTGCAGTTAATCCAACTCAAGTTTTTAAAACTTAATTTGTGCAATAGTTGGTGTATGCTAAAACTTAATTCCAATTCTGACTCCTTATTTTACTGTCTTTATGCTGCATATTTTCCCTTAACAGATTTTCCCTTAGGTATAGGTACCACTAACATATTAACCATGGAAGTGGAACTTACTTTATGAATCAAGAAATGAGTGACTTACGATTCCCATGTAATGAGCAGTCAATATGGGCTTAACTGCATTGGCTATCTTTGCGAGGATGTAAAGATGATGACAGTTGGAGAAGCAGAATATACATTGATGATCATCTCATTCATTATAATGGATGAAGTACATTAGTTACATTACTACAGCTTGATCACGCTTAACAAAATAGATTGCCACGTGACTAGTGAGAGAGGATATAAAGCTGATGACACTTAGAGACTTGGATTGGATTATACATTGATGATGATGAATTGATGAAGGTATCATGAGACTCTACATGATTTATTTGATGGAATATTTGATGAGAAACATTAGAATTTGAAGTTGCCTTATCTGTGACTAAACAATAACTTTACGTAAGTATTGATTTTAGTTACGCTAGGCAAATGCCTTCGTAACGTCAGTAGCTTTCTGGAGCAAGAATACGTAATTAGCCATCCTCATATCGCTTTTATGTGCCTTGCGAGGAAAGAGAGCTAGTGATAAATTGGTTTCATGTTTGCCCTTGAGATATAGGGTGTGTTGATGTTTGCCCTTGAGATATAGGGTGGTTTGATGCTGTGTCCCTTGAGACTGCTGTAGTAGTAATATAGGGTGTTTACCCTTGAGACTGCTATAGCAGTAATATAGGGTTCCCTTGAGACTGCTGTAGTAGTAATATAGGGTGTTTTCCCTTGAGACTGCTATAGCAGTAATATAGGGTGTTTTGGTGTTTTCCCTTGAGACTGCTGTGGCGGTAATATAGGGAGGGTTTGGTTTCCCTTGAGACTGCTGTTGCAGTAATATAGGGAGGGTTTTTTGATGTTTTTGCTTGAGACTGTTGTTGCAGTAATATAGGAAGGTTGAAAGACCACACGTAGATTCCCAGGATAAGATTGTAACGCATGATGTAATTTGGCTCAATCTCCATACATTTTGGTAGCGATGTTTGGAGTGGAATTTGGCTAATCAAATATCTCGGTCCCACTGTAAGCGTGATTTAAGATCAGGTTGGCCGAGCGGTAAAGCGAATCGCACAACTACGTAAGTGTGTGAACTGCCTAGGGTAGTTCAATTTCAATTTTTATTTTGGTGGCAAGTGGTTGCCTCTTTATAATACAGCCATAGCGGCTAGATTATTTTGTTCACAGGTGCTTCACACGAGGACGTGTGAACTGTCAGAATGGCCGTGTCGGAGATTGATCAAGGCTGAAGCCCAGAATGGAAACTCCTAATGCGCCAACTCACATTTCTAATATAACGGAACGCCAAGAATGGTTCTTGGGCATGCTTGACATGGGTGGCTGACAAATTAAGTGCTATAGCAATACTAGCATTACGGCTTGTGGTGCCATCTATATCGTACCAGAGATATTACTTACGAGGGAGTACGCTTGTCTATGGTATTTAGTCTATGGCTTTGGATTTGATGATGGTTATGTTGGTACGATTGAAGGGCTAGAGAAAATATGGCTGCCGAAAAGGGTTGTGTTGATTTTGGGTTTGTGACTTTGGAAATTAAAAAGGGAACAGACAATGCCCACGCCATGTCAATTGTGCCGCGTTCCAAGTATCTACGAGTCGGCCTTGATGGATTAATTGTGAGATCGTCGTATAAACCGTGAGACATCCTGATCAACCGGTTTGCATTGCTCCGGCCACTATGAAGAATACCTACCCTCAGCTCAGAGTACCCCTGATGACCGGGTGCTCCGTCATATAGGTATACGTAGGGGACCCGACGAGATTTGCGCGTCACAATATCATCTCCTGCTTAGAGGCGGATTGCGGTTTGAGACGAAAATACCTCTGCAGCGATCTCTGCCTTTTTATAAAGTTTTTAAAAGAAAAAAACAAACCTGCCCCATTGATATTCCTACCCTCGTAGCATCGATAACGAATACATCGCATCTATCTGTCAAATCTCCATACTATGTGACAGATAGACGCGATAAAAGATGGCTATTTATCGCAGCTGCATGCTCGGAGGCTGTATCCTTTTAGTGGACAGAGCGAACATAATATGGTATGAGAATGCAGCATAATTAAAGCCCCATTTTGCAAAAAAGAAAGAATTGTTTCCGTAATATTTTATGTAGGTTAATTTATAAAGATTAAAGAGGGATACGAGAAAGGACATCTCATTCAACATCGTATAAGCTAAAGTTAATACTGCTTGTGGACTGAGGATTTCAGTTACAAATTAAGGTGCGTGTCAGTCATGTCACACCCCAGCCTCATTGCTTTAAGTGACGTCACGGTATGTTACTCTCAGTGACACACGAGGTCTAACGTCTGACACAACACTGACACCACGACTCTGATGATAAGTGTGAACATAGTGTTATGTTAGCCACGATCAACAAACTAACATGCGCGCCACTAATTTGTGCTTCAAAATATATTTAAAATACTTTACGTTTATCTTCTCGTTTAATGCTGGGTAAGGATAGCATCACTACATTCGTCTTTTTGCGGGTGTCGTAAAAGTCGACTTAAGAATATCCAGTCACCCCAGGGCACGGCCGGCTTGTC
Source organism: Scrobipalpa atriplicella (assembly GCA_029255725.1). Taxonomy (NCBI): domain Eukaryota; kingdom Metazoa; phylum Arthropoda; class Insecta; order Lepidoptera; family Gelechiidae; genus Scrobipalpa; species Scrobipalpa atriplicella. The sequence continues at coordinate 9,370 of JARACY010001985.1, forward strand.
AAAATGCGTGATGTGATGATTAAGTATGGCAATTCGATTAGGGAGGCCCATGTCCAAAGGGGTGTCCGAACAGACGCTTTTTTGGATTTTCATTACACAATACCCCTATTGTAAAAATATTTAAAAAGCAAACACAAGTTGGTAACATCTTTAGGGCTCTATCGAATTTTAAAGTTTAAAAAAAATCTTATTAAATAATCTTACATAGATAGTACAGTGGGAAGTTTTCATCAGCTTTCTTTGAAATCCTCCAGTTAGGATTTTATCCACTTGTATCTAAAGAGGATTGCCGATCCTGTATTAAAAACAGAGAAACAAATTTTGGTCAATTATGCTTCGTACACACACGTGCTTTAAACTGCGCAAAAGTCCGACGCTCTTTTTTTGCGAAGGCTTTAATGGAGGCAGTTGAGCGTTCCCAGCAATTATCTTCATGATGCAATTTTGCACGGAAGCCGATAAGAGACCAGTTACTGAGACACAGTAAGCACCCACATTTTCAATACATTGGACTTTTTATCAGCTATTGCAGTTGTATTGATTTTTTTTTAAGGGTTTTTGGTTGGTGGGTTTCCTCTGGATTCTTTTCCCAATCTGGATTGACCGAGATAATGTCGACATCAACCAAAAGCCTTACAAGTACCTACTGCTATTCCCACACATCGTGAAGGGTAAGCTGCAATAGTGCAGTACCTACTCCTGTGGAAGGATTGGTCGCAAGTCAGGTGGCCTTTCGCGGAGCTTACCTCCCCTCAAACTTGGAATGCTTTTGCCCAGGGGGGCGACTAACAGGTAGACCCCATACTACCATACTTTCCAAAGGGTAATTAATATTATTTGCCCATACTTACTGTGTAGATTCATTAAAGTAAACTAACATAATTAATTAGGGTAAACATACAGGCACAGACGCGTTTCATGAAGGCATAAGAACTTTCATATTTACCGAACCTATCATATTTCCCCACGCTATCAAGTTGTGTGATAACTTAGAACCAACTTGTTCTATTATAAACCTACTATTAGAGCATATTGCGAGACTGGTCCGGTATCCGATTTTTGCATAATTCACTGGATCAGTCTTGATGAAGTTAAGCAAGGTACTTGCTAAATGCGTGCCTGATGCAACTGCGTCGCGAAACGCAGTAAGAAAGGTACGCGTGAGTTGCACGCACCTATATACGCACCTATATGCTTAAGCTGATGCAATGTTTCTGTACCCCGCGTCAGGAAACGATTTATTTACGAAGATGTGTTATTTTGCTGTTTTTTGTTGTTGTAAGAAAGTAGTAGTGGGAGAAACTTAATTCTTTGACAAAAAATTACAGTATGTTAGGTAGGAAACTAAAATAAAAAATAATTGTTCAGCTTCAATGGGTAGTACGAGTATTACTTTACTTATTATTTAAACGTTGTTTATATAACCAGGAATATACTTTAAAATGGGTAAAGTTACCTAACTATAACGACTGTACCAATACTATACATGTGATGAGAGTAGTATCTTATAATCGATAAACAAGCACAGCACAGCTACTTCCCAACGAATAATATTGCAAATAGTACATCCGATACGTCATCATCATCACATAATAGCTGTTCCGTTGTAGGTTGTGGTAAAGGACATTTAACATAGAATACAGCGGAAATGTTTTTCACTTACGATAATATTCACAGAAAAACTAGTAAATAACTAGTAAATAGACCGTTTGCATAAATAAAACAAATATGCCCATTTTGTCAGTTACGATAACTTACGTAGGAGGCATCGATATACACACAAATGCATGTGAAGTGAATAAAGCTGACGCAATGGGACCCGAACACCACGTCAGGGACAAAAACGTTTTCTTCACAAAGGAAATGTTGTTTGATATTAAAATATTTCTCCTTATTGTTCCTCAAGGTAGAGAAAGAGAATAAAATAAAACTTTGTATGTCGGAAAATAATGGGTTTTTTCTTTTTGTTATTACAATAAATTCTAAATATAAAATACCGGTTATCATCCTTCATTCGTTTGGTTTTTTTGACTTCTACTAACAGGATGAAATTAATGCATTACAAAATTCCAGTAAAGTTTAATACTAAAAATTTTCGAATTTTCAGAAACTCCCAGCTTGATTAAAAAGCTTTCTCTTAAACTATTTTTGCCGCTTAATTTTGGTGGGTATTCCTGGTTAATATATTATATTATAATGGGGTGCGACGTAACGCCTTGTATGGGATATGAAGTCAAAACCAGCATAAAGTAGTATATTTGTGAAGTAATATCTACAAATATAGCATCTCAATTTATCGTAAGCTTAAGATAAACAACCTGTTGTCACAGTATAATTCAATAGTCTGACGTTCTGGCTCAGACTCATATATTATACTGTGCTGTTGTAATATCGTAACGGGAATCTGTAAACAGTATAAAATACATTATGTATCGATAATTTACAAAATTGTTACATAAAATTTGCTCAATAGGTACATTTTCACAAGAATAGCCGCGCACAATAAAGGGAAACCAAAGGATTCTTATGAAAGTAATAAACATGTTACTGAAGAAAGTGCTTCTTTGTCCAACTGTTAGAGGAAACCTTGTAGCTTTCTACGAGGTCGGTAAATATTTTTCCATTATTTTTTCTATCAACTTCTACAAATACACTTTTTTACAATTTTAATTCCGTTAATTAAAACTGAGAATCTTGAAGGACATTCTGGTTTCATAATCACTCATCAGCTCAATACGTCCCCACCGAGGGGCACGTGCCTACCCTAAATTAGGGCGATCGGGCCTTAGTTCACCGCGTGGGCCCAGTACGGATTGGTCGACTTAACACATAACCTTTGAATTTCTTCGCAGGTGTGTGCAAGTTTTCTTGTGCAATACATCACAACATCCAATAAAAATAATGTTGTTTTCATGTAAGTAAAGTCAACAACAAGTCTATTGTATGTTAAGTTTTGTGTTGTTTCATTACCATGAATGAACGTTTATCTATTCTACTTGAGAATTTTGGAACGAAAAATCTTCTGCGCAGGAGGCAGCGGCCCTATCCATATCCACTACACACCATCGACCTTGTTCTTTAACGTTTGAACTTTTTGGTTGGCAGTGCCTAAATTAAAAGTGTATCTGGAATCGGCGTAAGTAATTTATTGAACTCATAGAAAATATAAAACATATCTTAGAATTTGTAGCAGATACTTCAGTAAGGATAAAGCGTGTCTAATCCGAAAAGCTGCCCTCGACATGGAATTTAAGAAGCTAAAAGCTATCGATTCCCCTACAAAGAGATTTTAGTGGCGGCGGCGGCGGTACCGGCAGCGACCCCTTTTCAATAAAAATCACATTTTCCTTCACAAGTCTCGTGTTGGTACCTCAGTGACATTCATGGCTGAGTTTAGTGACTTCCGAAGTAGCAGGTTATCAGACGTGGGGGCGTAGGGGGAGGGGGGTGGAGGGAAAAGCTGGATGCTGGCTGGTGGTGGATTGGCGCCCCCGCATTCACGTCCCGACGCTCCGCGCGCTCGATCGCGCCCCGCGACCTTATCCATTAACCATTTATTTACGTGCCATCTATTTATTTACAAACGTGTTTTTCCGTGCTCCCAAATCGGCGGATGCTTAAGGTTTGTTGTGAATCTAAGAAGTGATCTAAGTGATTTTTGCGGTTCTCTTTTGAATTTGTCAGCTTTTGTGTTTTTGTTCATATCGGGCTTTTAACAGCAAAAGCTTTCGCGATAACTTTTTCATTTCCGTTTTATCTCTCAAGAGTGACTATAAAGGATACGAAATATTAATTCGTTATTTCATTTTGGGTTTCGTTTCAATTTTAACCGTTTTACAAAGTTTTGTAGTTTACCGGCTGCGCGGCGGAATGAACTCGCGCACGGAATACAATTTGCAAATCAAATCGTTGTTTATGTACCTGCTACGTGACTACTGACGAAATAATACAGTTTATTGATACTCTTGTGGGATACTTTAAATAGTATCAAATATTTGTTCAAAATGTAAATTAAGGTATGCTCGTCCATCATGTATACCTACATAGGCAATGCTGAATTGGATTTATTGGATAAAATTCGAAACATAAAGGTTCCTTATGTTATGACATACATACATACATAAAATCACGCCTTTTTCCCTATTGGGGTAGCCAGATCAAAAACATTGCTGAGCTTATTTTTTGCACCATGTACTTATGTAATAAAAATATAATATTAGTAGAATATTTACAAAATTGCTTTTAATGAAAATATCTGTACTTTGCTAACCAACTTCTAAATGTCTTTGATTTAGTTTCGACAATTTAGATTTAGAAAACTTATGAGTTATTTATATTATAGGTCAGTACTTAACCATAAATGGGAGTAGAAATATACCTAAAATAGGAAAATTTGCTGTTAATATTGTGTACCTAGGTAAACAGTAATAGAAGAAGACGTCATTTATTCATTAGTCTAAACAAATAACTTGAAAATAAAAACTAAATAAAATAAATAAGTTATTATGAAATAGTCGTCTATCTATTATTAAATTGCGATACAAATATTCAGACTGAAACTGTCAACAGCCTATGCATAACTTTGTTAGTAACAGGTCCTGAACTAAATGAGAATATACTGCAAACTGGATAGATCTATTAAATCGTAGCCGTAATAAACAACAGCCGCGGCATCTAGATGGTTTATCGCATAAATACAAGCGGGTCAGTGCCTGTCTTAATCGATCCTTGTCTATTTATAAACCCATCCAGCCATCCCGTTTGAACACATCAATTTCTACCTTCCATCACAGTCAGATGTCGCCCCTATAATTTTTCAGGCGCGCCAACCAATTTATTATGATTTACGGACTTAGCGATTGGGTAAAATTGATGTGAGAAAATTCTAGTCTAGACCGAGACAGTATTTTCTAATATCTCGCGGCGTCGATTCGCGTCAATGTGGAGTATTTGACGAGCGGATAATGGGGTGTTGACCTTCGTCCCAAGTATTTAATATCTTCTCCCTTGGCAACTCCTTGGAGGGTTTGATGATACCTGGCGAACGCCGAACAGCTATTGAGCTATTTGATTGAACTGTACGTGCGGGGTTTTCTGGGAAAACACGGCCATTCCACCTAGTACCCACCAACAAGGCTTCAGTGATTTTATACGAGGAACACAAAGGCTGACCGATCTAGGACACAACGTTGTGATATTGTGTCATATTGTTAGAATATGGGATACTAGAAATGCAGATAGCGTTCTGGCTGTCACATCGTTATTATACCTTGCTTCTGAATAGGCATTGTTCTAGCGAGCATTAAGATGATAATACCCACCTGCAGCGTTAGGATTCAATGCATACGGTCCAATCACAATTCCATCTTAACTCAGGCTGAGTGCCTCGACAGCATAATCCGTTTCTGCTAGTTGATATTTCGAAGAGAAATCTAGTTTCAGCAGCCAACAGTTTGCATTTTGGTCAGACTTACTTACATATAATTTATACTTGCGATTGTTGGCACTTGGTGAAACTCCATTGTATAATGTTTCATTCATTCATTCATTCATATAATCACGCCTTTATCCCTAATGGGGTAGGCAGAGCGTAAACAACCTAAACATAGGTCGTTCCGCCACGTCTGACAAATTTTGAGGGTTGTTCCAGATGGATCTGTATATTGCTATAGTGACAGGTTGTCAGCCCATCGCCTAAATTACAATACTGAAACCCTCGAAGCCCTTAGCTGTCTTTTACAGCATGCCCGGGAGGATATGCAGCTGGCACATTCTATGTTTTTCTCTCACTCCCAGTCCAGCATGGAAGGATTGTTTATTGTTGTTTGTATGAAAACACTTGTACTTAAATAAAATTGTGAAACAAGTACAAGTGTTTTCATACAAACATTAGACTTACTTACCTACGCAATACAACAAATTTAAATATTGTAGAAAATAGATAAAAGTAAGTTTCAGTTATTGTAGGAAAGTACTTTTGCCTATCAGAAAATGCAGAGAGATATCAGAAGCTGGCGCAGTAAATTATTTCGCCTATGAATAGTTTCTTTTCTTTTCTTTTACCTACGAGTTTATGGCCAGTGTCACCCTTTCGTTCGTTCTACTCTACTTGTCGGCAGTTGAGCTATGTCGCCGGCTCGCACGCGCACGCGCCGTAAAGAATATACCACCGCGCTTTCGATCCGGACGACGAGCAAGTTTCTATCTCAGACGCTAGATACATTCGCGCACAAAACGTTCACATTTTCTACGATTAATGCCAGCTTACCGGCTTTAAAAGTTGAGCCGAACAAAGGCTAACAAATAAACGAAGCTTAAGCCGTATATTTTGCTGATACCTAAAACAAGCTCGCAGAAAATTAAATAAGAATTCGTTATACTAGCGACATAATTAATAAGACAATCTTTAAGCCCTGAAAGCTCAACTATGCTGTAACAGACAGACATCAAAGATCTTGTGAAATTTGACGAAGTTTCCAAAGTTGCTCTCCGATTTCTTATTAAAATAGCAGTGTTTTTGCTGATGGAGAAAATTCCAGTTTCGCGGTCAAGTGTACCGATAGATCATACAAGTACTTACTTAGATATAACAAGAAAAGTGCTTCTACGAAATATGCGGTGGAAGCAAGATCTGCAACTTTCTTAGACATAAATGCGTTCCTACGTCAACGCCCTTAAAAGCTCTCTCACTTGAAAATGAAACTAATTTACCCTTTTTAAAGAGAAAATTTATGAATATCTGTTTTTACTTGAGTTGTTTAAAATATTGTTTCACCACATTAAAAGCTACAATAGTTAGATTAAATTAGATGAATTTCGGAAAATTTCTTATTCCTCTAAACACTTCATGATGGATAAAACCGCACTTCTAAAATCAACTAACATCGTAGTATCGTACCTACTAGCAAAAAGATGAAGAAATATAATTTTATTTTTATACAGGGTATGATACGGCCCATGATACTGATCATCTTTCCCCAAGGAACATAATTATGTCGAAATATATGAAAAAAAATTGGCCCTCCCATACAAATTGACTCGAGCCGCTTGCACTATTTGTATAGGAGGGCTAATTTTTTTTTCATATTTTGACCTATGTTCCTTGGGGAAAGTTGATCGGTAGTATCATGGGCAAGAATCACACCCTAAAATATGGTCAGCTATTTTCTTAAAACCCCGTATAAGTGTAAAACTGTTTTGAAAGAGAACATAGAAAAACAAGTTTCAATGAATAGTTTTGATAAACTTTTATAGAGTTAATTATGAGTTAATTAATTACATTGCTGCAATTAATTTTGCTATTAATTATCCTGATGTTTTTAAATGTCTTTCACTATTTACCTTAAATTACTTTACCAATCAGTTTTACGAGTGAGATACGACTATTTACAATGTTGTTATCTATTAATATGCAATTAATAGTTCTATGTATTGAATATTTCAGTACTATTATATAGATATACATAATAGATATACCTACATAATTGATTCACTTATTGTGAGTATGTCCTTGACTGCTTAAGTAGATATAATAATTATTAACCATGTTAATTTATTTTATGTCTAAAAGTATTGTTTAAATTTGGTCTATTTTTTGTCTACTTTACAAATAGGGTGGGCTGTGGGCTTTAAACTCTTAAAACTTTAATTCGCTAATCTAAACCAAGTTAAGACTCCACCCGAACTTTCCGTAGGAAGAAAAAAAATGTGTAAAGAACCGTGTAGTGTAGGTACTTAAGACTGTTCGCGAACAAAAATCTACTTACCACCTTAACAGACAAAGCAAAATATTCCGTAGAAGAAATAAGCAAAACGAGTTCCTTACCTTATTTCTTAATAGGGAGACGAAGTGCATCTGTTCTAAGGAAGCATCGTTATCTTATATCACCCTTATATCAGCCACTCTCAACACTGGTCCATATAAGAGCTTGCACAAAAGCTGGATAGCGCAACAAACGGTCCAACCCAGCTGAATACAATAGCAGGATTCTAACGAATAATTTACTAGATCTCGATGCTGTTCCAAACTTAGTTGCATTGCTTTGTGGAATTGCTGATAGCATTTTTATCTGAGTCACGGCAGTATGTTACCGCCAAAGTATTCCTTCCATATTTAAACTTTTTTCATTCATGTTTACCTCTCGATGGGATTTTATTCCGAATTCAAAAAAATATTCAATTATGTTTTTTAATATAACAAAAAATATTCACTTCCATCCATCAGCAACTCTATCGTCAAATTTTCCAGTAAGATTTAGCGCAAAGAATCCATTTCCACTTCTCTTTAGTTGTTAAATTACGGGCAATCGATAACTTTTTTTCAATCAGTCCGTAAATATGTTAAAACGTGCACAAGTTATATTGCATGTAAATGGGATGCATGGAGTAATTTCCATATTGTACAAGCATTCAATAGAGGCTAGCACACTGCCCTTTGACACAGATACGTAGTATTATCTATCGTCAGTATGAGAACATTCATGAAATTAAACGTAACAATAATAATACCACGCAGCTACCAGCTGTGAAGGTTCCAAAACGTTCAAAATAAAATAAACACAAACTTAAATCCGTTTTATTAAAATGAGCTACAGTTGTGCAAGATATCCGAAAACGTAATAGCAAAAATAATAAATTCGTGAAAATAAGTATTAAAAGTGAGTAAGTATCTACGGGAAACAGTTTCCGGTCGGAATTATTGGAAAATAAACGTGTGTGGACTGAAAAATAATAACTGCGATTTTTGTTTAAACCCCCAGGGGCTTTATCTCAATTATTGGAACTTCCCGTCGTGTACCCATACAATGATTAATGTTGTTACTCAGACCCATTTAAACTTTCGATTCGCACTGTGTTAATTAGATTTGATGTGAAATTTCACGGCTGGCGAGATTGGCGGTCGCTGTCGAAAATAGGTTACTTATTTTGTGAAAATTTTCGCTTTATATTTCTGGAGCTATTGAGATCTTCTGGCGCTCTTTCTCGTTCCATTGAAGGGGGAATTTGCAGTAACGGGGGCGTGGTTCAGGAGAGTGATGGGTGTGAATTTGACAGAGGTTGTTAATTATATGGCTGTCGGTTCGCGATCCGGAGCGCTCCTTGCGGTTTCGGGGAAAATTACGAGTCATGCCTCGTTTAACACGCGCAGGCGGTTTGATGACGTCGTAAAGGAAAATTTAAAGGTTGATTGAAAGATATTTGCCGCTCTTATTTAATTTTCATTCACTATGCCTTCATGAGTGATCTGGGGCGCATAAATTAAAAGTTACTTAATGTCAAGGTTATGATTATGACCTCCAACATACTTGGGACTGTAATTGTTCGAAAAACTTCTAAATGCCTTTGGGTTGTGAAATTACAAATAAGTGTACAGAAAAGGTAGATGATTCGTTCCTAAAGTATGAATAAACAATGTTTAAAACATGTTGTTTCTGTTGGTAGGTTATGCTATCATAGATAACCATAAATGCATCACGATTACTTAGTTAATCTGTCTTATTCCAAATTTCAAAGTTCCGTAAATTCGAAGGGAGTCCGAGTGGAATAATAGGGAGCTGTAATTGACGTCTCCCTCAAGTTCTGAGTAATTAATATTCGATTCGGGCCGATTTATCCGATACGAGGAAATTGCTGAAAATCCGATCCGGTGACGTGGAAACAAACCTCTGGCGTGTTGAGAAGTAGGCACCTGTCAAACCTTGCTATCTTTCAATCTGTAAAAGTGACGAATCAAGCCAGTCTATTTTCGCCGCATCAAGAGTGTATCTATCTATTTTGGTAAAAGCCTTTTGCCAATACTGACTCTATGTTTGAGAGAGTAGAGTATTCTCGTCGACTTATTTATAAATTTGCCGCTGTCACTAGTGAGTTATCAAATCGAAGAAGCTTTTTCAGATTTAAAAAAAAAATAAGTATGTTCGCTCTGCCTACCCCATTAGGTATGAAGGCGTGATTTTATCTATGTATGTATATATTGTTTTTTAGGTTAGGTTAGGTTAGTAGTACCCCAACAAGCAAAGTAATCCTATAGTGATAGATTATAAGTCTACCCCTCTAATAATGTTCTTATAAAGGCATTGTTGTAGACTTTGTCTCTTATAATAGGCTTACATAAGCTTGAATATACTCAAGCGCTTTAGGATTTATATCTCAGTCTTATAGTTTGCTACAAAACTATTTACAAAACAATTATAGGTCTTTTTACTTATAATAACATTTTACAAGCGTGTATATTCTCAAGAGCATTTGTTTCTATTACTTAGTCTTATGGTTGACTACAAGTTTATCTTATAAACGACTTATAGGAATACGCATCCTATAATTGTCTGCAGAAAGATTTAATAGTCTTGAAATCTTATAGTAGCATTTTGTAAGAAAAGAAGATATTATAACACTCTTAGCTAAGATAATTCGAAGTTTGTCTCGTAACGGTCTTCTTTAAGACTCTTTTAAATGCATTAGTGCTTAATAAGAGCGTTTTAATATCAAACAAAAGAACATAAGATATTACAACACTCTTAGCTAAGATCATTATAAGTTTGTCTCGTAACAGTCTTCTTAAAGACTCTTTTAAATGCATTAGTGCTTAATAAGAGCGTTTTAATATCAAACAAAAGAACATAAGATATTACAACACTCTTAGCTAAGATCATTATAAGTTTGTCTCGTAACAGTCTTCTTTAAGACTCTTTTAAATGCATTAGTGCTTAATAAGAGCGTTTTAATATCAAACAAAAGAACATAAGATATTACAACACTCTTAGCTAAGATCATTATAAGTTTGTCTCGTAACAGTCTTCTTTGAGACCCTTTTAAATGCATTAGTGCTTAATAAGAGCGTTTTAAGATCAAAAAACCGTATAAGATACTACATCAATCACAAATGTAGTCCTATTGTATGAGGAACCCTAAATTTGTTTCAATATGGAGGCATGTTGTCTTGATTGCGACTACTACAAGTACTAATTGACTAACAACTGTTCTTTAAAATACTCAAAGCAGAGTATTTCAAAAAAATGGCGAATGATCATAAAAATCTTCTAATGATTATTTAACAACAAATATTATAAGTGCTATTTTGCAAAGCCCGTTGTAAAATTAAATAAATCTTGGTACAAATTTACAACAAAAATGACTTCCCCGGCGAGTTCCCACACTATATGTGCAGTATGGAGATTATTATTTACCTTATGCAGTTACTACAAATTATATCTAATATTATAAAAGGAAATGGATACTTACATTTTTAATATTTTGCTTTTATTACAACTCACTGCAATAACCAGCCAAAGAAACTGATTCTGTTTTTTTTTTCAGTTTATAAAATGTACTTATAATTACTAACAACTAAGTATATTACTAGAGAATTATAAACAAAATTGCTTTAGTAAGATGCTTACGTCAGATACTAACAAGTGTGGTTGTACTTAAAAATGTGTAGTTTCAGATAATTATAGAAGCAATTGCGCTTCCTCAAGTGTACTATAGGGATAACTGACATTCTATAAGTTGATTGTACGATCTTTATAAGTAAAGCATGCTCCTATAACTGTACCCAAATCCAGCATTGTAGTAAACCACAAGTATCGTACAAGTACAAAAAAAGTAGTCTTGATTTAGTCTTGAAGTACTGATTTTGCTAGTTGGGACGTATCTCTGAACGAATTGTTCGATGTAAGGAATATTTAATGTCGCTTAAAATGGGTGGTTATGGTCAGCGGGTTGCAAAAGCGTGAAATAATGATTATATCTATCAATCCCGTAAAACGGAACGTTGCCCATCAACACAAAAAGCGACCTCAAACTCGTAAATTTCCGGTCAGAATTGTTTTTGAACTCCTTTAAGAATCTCGCGAGAGTTGTGAAAAACTTTGGCGATTAAAAATATGAAAGAAACTCAGCATCAACCGCATCCAGTTTTCATGAATCTAGGGGGTTTAGTATCACAGGCGTCGTTCTCAATAGGAAACTTCGGTCATTTAACGCTGAACGAAGATCTGCTTTATGAAACAAGTTTTTTGCGTACCATCTCGGGGACTTTTCATTCAATGGTGTTTAATTCGGAATTAGGGTGAGGTTAGCAGGTGAGGGTCTCGGGAGTCGGGTGTATTTCGGGATTGAGGTGAGGACAGTTGGGATCGGGATTAAAGTTCCTCGCTTTGGACATCTTCTAAATTAAAGGGTCGCGAGACCGATTATATTTCATTAAGTAATTTCGATTTTTCCTATTTTGTCTGGATTATTCGACAAATATTGTAGTGATCAACTTGACTTCCAAAAATGGTTGCTCCTAGTAATTCTCTAATAGAAACATGGTTTTCTAAATTAATGTACAAACTCACAGGACTTAAATTGTCTTCGGACAAACAAGCTAGAACTAATCTTGCCCTGGGGATTCGGCCGATAGAAACGTAATAACAACTTCTTAGTTCTCCCAGTGGTACTTGCTGAATTGGGTTTAGTAATATTAGATTCCATCCTACCCTCTAGTTTTATTAACTTCCATCTACCTGGAATGAATTTTAGATTAGTTAAACAAGAAACTACCTTTATAATAAGCTTAAATATTAATTTAAGTACGATGGAAAAAAAAGTTAATTATTGACAAGACGGTAAATAATTATTCATGGTCTTCTTTCATTTATCTTTATTATATATCCAATTCTTCCATGCTGGACTGGGAATGTGAATGTGCCAGCTGCATCTCCTCCCAGGCATGCTGTAAAAATCAGCTAAGGGATTCGAGGGTTTTCGTGATTGTAACTTAGGCGATGGACTGACAACCTGTCACTATAGCAATATACATAATCATCTGTAATGACCCTCATAACTTGTCAGACGTGGCAGAACGACCATTGGGTCATTAGCGCTCTGCCTACCCCATTAGGTATAAAGGCGTGATTTTATGTATGTATGTATTCTTTATCCTTTACGCTTAGGCATAGATATCTCAAGGGATATTATTTTTATTTATATACTGAGCTAAGTAAGACTCATAAATGCATAAGCCATGCGGTGGAGAAACATAAAAAAAAAATAAGTGAAAGCTTTCATTTTCCATACATATTCGATGAGCATTCATGCATTATTGAGATACATGAGCTCAAAGGTTCGACCTCTGCGGCTTAGGGTCGGACAGGTGAACCGGCGAACAGGAGTAGATTAATCACTACGAAATCCGTACATAATCACTGACCTATGTAGTGGTGTCTGCAACCCGGAAAAGGAAGGGTCACCTTACCCTATGGTTTCCGGTAGGTATATCAGTGATTTTCCCACTTTGTTCAGAAACATTCAAACGAAATTGTGGATTATTATCTAACTTTTTAAATAACAATGAAATATTTTGGTGAAAATTAAAACCTATATTTATTTTCTTAATTTTTTTTTCTACTGGATAGCTCAGGAAAATTTTAGAAATTAATTTACAAAGGCTCCTAATTCTTTATTTTACCTGCTCATTTTCTGAAATTATCTTAGAATATTAAATTTGGAAAGTGTTAATCTACTCTCAGCTTAATGAACACTTCTTGTAATGTAAGATTTTAATTAAACAAGCGAAGGTAATTTTACCCCTGTTTGTTTATTATTTTCTGTGTTGCACAGAGGGCGCGCACACAAAACGACTTTAGCTGTCTAGATGAGTTTTAGATTTAATAAATATTTTAGCTAAGTGCCTACAACCTAAGAAGACTGGAATTAAATATTTACATAAAATAAAGTCGGGTCCCCAGAGAACATTTTGCAATTTAGTTCCAATTAGAAAACAGACCTTAGTAATAATCTGGTGGCTCAGGCAAAGGCGGTTCTATCTACAATGTAAACAAGGAATCTAATCTGGCTAATATTTTATGCCCATAAAACTTTTGGATAGCGACCTCCGCGAGAGACAAAGGGTTGGGATTATCCCGTAGTTCCCCCTACCTGCTTTTAATTCGGTTTTCTCCCAGTAGAATCATAATTTAAACTTGGTAATATAGTTACCTCATTATTCTTCAGACAAACCCATTTAACTATACCGTTTGATTCATTTCCTCTTTGTGTAGGATTAGCTTTTGCGTCAGTCAAACGGAAAAGTCTTTTTACTAAAATCGCACGAGCGAGTGTTAATGTTTCTTTGTTGACACGGCTTTTGTTGCCGTTATCAAAAGTCGAAAAGGAAAATTTGAGAGAAAATTAGTTTTTTGCCTCTACAAAGGACCACGCTTTTCTGAAATAAATGAACCCGCATGAACTCTGTTAGATAGTTTACGTCGACAAATAGTTTCATTACTTATACTATTGCTCTCAGATTTCTGAGTAAGCTCATCTTAACTAAACTGCTAAAAGAGAACCGTAAAGCTCACAATTGATAGAATTATACATTCTATCGAATATTACTTATTCTATTATTTTGTTAGGAGAAAGACGCTGATATAGAAAGTGTGTGCAGAAAAGTGTGATTCGATTTAAAAGTAATAAAAACCAAAATGGCGATGTGGAGAGTGGTTTGGTTCATGGCGTGTCTACTGCTGGCCAAGGCTGAAGCTACGATCTACGATGAGGACTACGACACATACACGAAAGTCTACGACTACAAAACAGCAGGTAAAAACAAATAATTATCATTTTTTTCCTTATCTCCGATATAATCGAAAGGCTCTCTCAAATTGAGTTTCCACAAGGAACCAAAAGGTCAGTCGTCGCCTTCGCAACTAGATTTCCAATAATTCCAGTTATATACTTATTCAATAGAAATGTTGGAACTTCCTTTTCACTGATGGTTTATGTGCTGTATGTGATTCTCTTTCAAATTCTTATATTCATGCTAAGTAGGTATTTATTTTCAACTAACTTTCTGCCCGCGGTTTCACCCGCGTTAAATGCGTTTTCCCTTGGAAATTAATGTTTTTCCGCGGTGAAAAGTAACCCATGTCCTATCAGGACCTAACCTACACGTCTGCCAAGTTTCATCCCGATCCGTCTTGCTTGTGGTTTACGCGTGATTGAGTAACAAATATCTAAACATCCAAATACCTAAACATCCAAACTTTCGCATTTATAATATTAGTAGGATTGTATTTTTTCTTTGCGAATAATGTATCCGTTGTTAAAACCAGTCATTAATATAAAGGTCGTGTACATTTCCATTCATAATTCGCCTTGTACAACTTTCTGCATGAAATTCACGCCTATGCTCTGCGAGTTAGTTAAACTGCCCTCTAGAGGTTTTATAGTTCTCTACTATGTTAATTTACCCATCTAGAGGTATGAACTTGTGACCCAATTTTGTGACCAGGTTAACTGTTAACTCTATCAATTTCGAACTGTTAGTATTTCGAGATGCACCGCTTACTTTTAAAGATTATAAAATTTTCCATACATATTTTACCAGTTGCCTCTCTGCGAGAACCAAGTTTTCAGTGTATAGCAATTTAGAATTTAGGCAATGGATTGACTATGACGATGAACTCTATTATTATAACATATTTTCCGAAAGAACTTTGGAAACACATTATTTTTATTACAAGTAGCGAAAGCGTCTTTCATTACTATTGTTAGGCGTCAATTCAATGTTTCAAATTAAAAATTTATTGTTTTACTCAACTCACTGACCTTATTTCATTCAAAAGGCTGACCAACGAGATTTTAACATCTAGTATCTACAGTTCGATTTATTCGAGACTGTTTCTACAAGCAGCGAACAATGTAGGATTATAGATAGTAAATACGTGAAGCGAGTCACGTATTATTCTAGATCTAAACGTATTTAAGATCTAAGTTCTAAAAGCTTCTATCGGAGTATTGGACCAGCGAAGAGAGAATTCATGTTGTAACACAATTTATGATAGAGGTTTTGGGTTTGTATAACGAATTTTTCTTAAAATTTACTCAAAATTTAGTGTCAATGAGGATAAAAACGCAAAGCTAATTGCAGATGGCGCCACCAGCGAGTGTTCCAAAAGAGACCAATGAGAAGACGCAAAACTGATATTGACATTGACATTGACAGATTACTGACCAATCACAGGGAAAAGGAACACTCGCTGGTGGCGCCATTTAGTTCCCAGTTTTTATCCCCATTCTGATAAACATAATATTTTCAAACTAGTTTCAACTAGGCGTAACATATAGTTTTACCGTAATTTATTTTTATTTTTAAAGCAAATTCAAAATTACCTAATGCCAGTCCGCAGCTAATAATTATGAATACAGGCCAAAGTTAAGCAAGAAAAATCTTGATAAATATCCGTGTCCCACGTTAGAGCGACTCAGGTCACCCTGTTTTCACCCACCCATCTCATATTTGAATAAGATACCTTTTGGGAAATTTAGTACTGACTAAGTTGTATTTATTTCAGGTACAAAAATAAAAACATAATTTTAGTGTCCACAAAATATTTTTGTAACAACATTTTCATGATGTTTACTGTGTACACTAAAATTGTTAAATAAATGGACAAAACTTTTCGAAATTATGACTTTCCTCGCATAAATTCAATTTATTTAGGTAAAAACCCGCGCCGACAGCCATTGTCCGTAATGCATTAAACAATGGTTGGCTCGGTGCAGTGCAGTGTTGCAGGAGCATTAGACCGAATTGTCCCCAAGATGGCAATACCGTCAGCGCGGGAAATTGTATTAGAGCAGACGGCCGGGAAGCGACGAGTGCATTCGTTACTGGCTAACTGGGAGGTTTCCTTATATTCTTGCATAGTTTACTATTTATTTTACTTGCCATATTTATTTATTTTACCAAAATACCTAGTTAAACAATGGTTACAGCGTTGCAAGAGCATTAGACTGAATTGTCCCCAAGATGGCAATACAATCAGCGCGCGAAATTGTATTAGAGCAGACGTCCGGGAAGCGACGAGTGCATTCGTTACTGGCTAACTGGGAGCTTTCCTTATATTCTTTATTACTATTTATTATACTTATAAGTATAATAGTACCTATAGGTACTTTATTTGTTTATTTTACCGAAATACGTTAAACAATGGTTGGCTCGGTGCAGTGTTGCAGAGGCATTAGACCGAATTGTCCCCAAGATGGCAATACCGTCAGCGCGGGAAATTGTATGACGGCGGGGAAGCGACGAGTGCATTCGTTACTGGCTAACTGGGAGATTTCCTATTCTTACATAATTTATAGAGCTTTTAAGGAATAAAGGATACAGGCCAAGTCGTATTTTGTTATCAAATCTAATTGCCCGATAAGTCTGAGCACACAAAATTGTTTTTTTTTTTTTTCAACAAAACTTTTTGAATTTAAGCCTTTCCTCGCATTAATTCAATTTAATCAAAAACTTTCCCAACTATGATTGAAATGGGCATGAGACCAATCAATTGTTTGTGGAAATTATTCCTTAGACTGAAACAGCGTTACAAGTGTGCATAGCATTTTTGCTATTCTTGCAAAATTTCTTCATAATAGAATCCAGGCCTTCCGTCCCGTACTCCAGCAGGGCAAACAAGTTTTTAAAAATTACAGAAATAAAAAATAAGATCAAATCTATTTTTTTTAAAACAACACGATTAGAATGGTATGTAGGTAATGGAATGAGATGAATGGTGTAGGTGGAAATTGTCTCTAAGATGAAGCTGAGATGGCAATACCGTCAGTGCGGGAAATCGTATTAGAGCAGGTGGCGGGAAAGCGACGAGTGCATTCTGGAAGATTTCCCGGGCTCCTCTTGCATATTATAATATGTAGAGCATACAAATTTTGTCCACATTACTTAATTATGTATTTTTCATACATTTTATATGTTTTTCATGTAGGAACGTATTACTGAAATAGATCAAATTTTAATAATTTTCTTATACCACACCATACTACAAAGCTGAAAGTATTACTTGGTATGGTACCTTTTCTTTAATATTTTTATCAAATTCTAATTTCATTCCAAAATTTGAAAAATGCTTTTTACTAAGCGTTTCACGCTCTGTATACCCTAAGGTATGAAGGCGCGACTTTACGTTTGTATGTTCCTATTTAAGATGTTTTTAATTAATTTTTGTTTGCTGACCTTTAAAAATAAACCGTTAAAATGTTGTTAGCGTGATACCTACCTACACTTTAGGAAATAAAAGCGTCTCTGTATCTCGCTAAGTAATTTGAGAGAAAATCACATTAGTGAAGACGGTAAGAACGACTCAAATACATTTTTGCTTCAATTTTCTTGACGCTGTTGACTTCTTTGCATAAATAATGTAGGTAGTGTGTTCTGTTACACAGCTATAGCTGCATTCTACTATTCTATTATTCTATTCTAGCTGTATTTCGTTAGGTATCCATAATTTATGGGTTTGCTCTTTACTCTAAGCAGAGATAAATATAAGAATGGATGACGGGGCGATCACAATCAAAAGCCTTGAAGGTGTTAACAAGAACGAATTGTAAAGGTTTTTGCAGATAGATAAAAATGAACAAATAAATGAAAAAAATAATTTTATTTGTGCCGCAAAACCAAGCTACATACTCAATAACAAGACACAAGTTTTTAATAAAATGCTTAGATAAGTGTTGCTGAGCCACGTAAAGGACGTAAGTGTATGTACACACACATGTGTGCTATGTAAAAATGTACAAAAAAAAGAAACAATATTCGTAAAATAAAATATAATTCAGTGTAATTTAGAGTTCTATTCTTTATAAAATAAGTACCTAACTGAATTAAATTACTTAAAAGAAGACGTGTTTTCCTGAATAGAGGCCATTGTTCAGTAAAATAAATTTCGCCTTGTACTCTACAAATGAAAATAGGTACTTACTCTACATGAGCAAAGTAAAGTAAAAAAGATTGCATTACAGCAGCTGGTGCAAGTGCATTTGTTAAGAGCTTTCTACTGCATACTACACACTGCACTTGACGTATTGAGTGTCTGTTTATCGCTCATAATGAGCTACCTTAAATGGGTCAGTACTCAGTAGTTTATACAGGATGTTAGGAAAAGTCCCTATTGAGATAATTTAAACTATACATCACTTAATTAGGTACCTATAAAGAATTTATCTGCTAAAAAATACTAACAAATAATTTTGTGTAGGATGTAAGTGCCATTGAATGAAGATTTAGACTTTTCTTGGTTAATTTGAGTGTTTTAGTACCTACCATACATAAGAGTTATTGATGAATAGATTTAGAACATTTTCTAACAACTTGTAGAATACTCAGATAGGTATACTCCATTTGACGGTTCTTGGAAATTACTTGTACTGAAATGAAAACCCTCCAAGAATCATCTAGCCAATACGCTTAACTTTCAAGGACGATTACTTCAAAGTTCTTTTAGTATTTCAGCGTAGTATTGGTTTTGTGCTGAGTAAATAAATAGTTTAAAGCAAAATATTTATTGCCGTCACGTGTAGACAGACAGAGTACATCCATCACAATATCATTAATACATGATAAACTAGTAAAGTTAAGAAATATTTTTCAGGACAATCTACAATTATTAAGCACGAGTGTCATGAAAATTTTACTTTATACGATGGCTTTATTTTGTGAAGCTATCGATAAATATTTGCGTCGAAGTAGTTTACCTAGCACGATCGATCTGTTTGTGAATGTAATTTACTTATAACACTTATTCATTTTTTCCTTAAAATATTTAAAATTTCGGTTCAAAAAAGTACATACTACACCTATTATGCGATCTATCCGTTTAAGGTCATGAAGCAGCAGCTAATCGAGCCGCTGGGTCGTGAATACAACTCTTTACACGCGCATAACAAGTGCAAAGCAACAAAATATACACGTTAGTTGTGAATACAAAGTAAGCTTGTATACTACAAAGGCCTTTTGAAATTCGACGCCCTTATTTCACCTTCCTTTATGAAGTTTTCCTATATAATCCAACGTTCAATTGAAATAATATTATGTAGGAGTTCGCACAGGAGCACAAAGAAAAATGGATTATTATTTCGATGTCAAACTCAGCATTATAGTTGGTAGGTACAGGGTCTGCTTTCTATGTTAAGGGTTCCAAGTTCGATTCGCTTGAAGATATTTAAATGAAGTAAATACCTGTTTTAGTAGGTACCTTTGCATGTTTATGAAGACGTCCATGACGCCATAATGGAACTCAGGTAGGTATAATATTTGGTCTAGATGTTTGTTTCAGAAATAATTTTTATTTGTTATATTCAGATGCTCGTTCGACAAAATGGATCTGAAATATGTCTCAGCACATTAAGTACGCTAAGACGATAAAGAAACAGATCGCCTTGTCTCTTCTACATTTATATTTATTACATATACCCACCTAAATACTAAACAAGCGAGGCAGTAATTGTATTGTAAGTAATATAATATTATACCTAATAGAAATACGTTTGACTCAAGTACATACATTAAAGCCCTTGAATTATTCCACACGCACGCAGCATCAAGTGTAAACTAATACCTACTTATTGGAGAACGTATTAGTTTTATGTCATTCGAAACCAATATTTACTTACCTAAACGCTACGATATATATTTGCTATAAATAGAGTGTTTTCAATTGAATCGAACTAGATAGCAACAACACAAAACAGAATCGAAAGGCTTCCGAGGCAATTTCGCGTTGGGCAATTTTTGTTACCAACCATTTCACGTTAGAGTGATTTTGTCCCACGGATAGACATCTCTCGCGAATCGGCTTATCGGGTGGGCTACGCGACACATCTTCGATTTACCCACTCCCCGATGTGGACACTAAGACCCTCGTTTATTGCTCTTTCTTGCGGCCTCTCCCGCCTTTCGATCTTGTCTCTCTTGATTAGTTATTCCTTGTTATCGGCTTTAAAACGACTCGGCCCCAGAACGGAATCCGACAGAATCCAATTTTGCTAATGTAGTCGTTTTCGTGAGGATTAATTAACTGTGCACAACTGAATAATCCATTCGGTAGATATAACTGCGTGTAGAGCTTTCAAGGAATTAACCGCGATTAATGTGGCGATTAGGGCGGTAGTTCACTTCTAATTCCGACTGAACATATCGTGGAATCGAGACATCCATTTGCCATTACGATCAATTCAGTTAAGCTTGTGATGCCTCATTTACGTAACAAACTAGAATTCTGCACGGTTTTCAGCTTAAACTTTGCATAAATGAACACTGTTTGTTTTATCTGGCGACTAAGTAAAGAAGCAAGGCACCACAAAGACGACATAAGAAAGCTCACGTATAACATTAATGAGCGAGTAAACGCGATAAGACTGGGCTCATACAAGGATTGAAGCACGATACCTCGCTTGCAAGCTCACATTAACATTCCAGTCTAGGGAAGGCAATAATGTGGGTGTAACATAGCGAGCGCTTCACTCGGGCAAATGGGCTCCTACCGCGTGGGAATACCGGCCAGCACTACCTTGAAACTCTCTACCACCGTAAGTAGCAGATTTGTGGATATTAGCGGCCTACTGCCCCACAATCCCAAAGAAAACGAGGGTTCCGACACATAAAGAATTTAACAACATCGTTGTTTTCCTAACATCATGTCTTATTAATGTGCCGGAAAATAACGGAGGAAAAGAAAATTATGTCGCGCGAAAAGTACCTAACGTATTTTTATTAAAAATAACGTTCATAGTTTCTGAACGGTGGGCATGAACAGATCCATGAACACGTATATTTGGAAGTTGTCACGACTACCTTTTTTGCTTATCTCGCAGCGCTGACCCTGGTACCTACTCTTGAATTTATCATCAGACTCTCAGTCGCTCACACACGGCGCTCTACAGCGATATTGTAGGGGTGCGTTTTGTTTACAAATTGCTCGTCGGCGCGTGCCTCTCTCTACCCGAATCGCCTCAAGATAAAGCGGCTGCTGCTACCCGCCGATAATTTTCTTCAACCTTGTTTTATACGCACGTTGAACGGTGATTTCAGCCGTAAATGGATTGATCCGGTTTACGGCTTCGCCCCTGGGGCAGAGACGAAAATACATGATAAAAGGGAAACTGAAAAAATGGACCCATAATACGTTTTAAGCTAGAGTTTTTGGATTAATCTAATGACTGAGAAGTCTGAATTTGTAATGAATAAATTAATATTAAAGTCTACCTAATAATAAAATGCTTGGATTAGAAAGATTAGAAATAAAATTGATTTTGGAGTGTGCGGGGAAAGAAATATTTTTCTTGTTTCTCAATAAGCTTATAAACTGCACATTAGCATTTTTATTTTCATTGAAGGTTATTTTGAACGAAAAGTTCACAGATAATTACCTACCTAAGGGAGAGCCTTAAATTCATTTTGAAGTACTCTCGCATATAACAAAATAAGTATAGGTACTTAACAAAAATAACATCAAGTTGGTAAGGACTTTTCTTGATATCGATGCTTGTTTCCTTATGAGTTTCACTTTAAACTTTTGGAAATGGTACCGTTCCTTAAGCGGGAAAATTTATGATGATTAGGTTTAAATAAACTGTGTACCCGGCACAAAATCTAAACATTAATCATGTCTAAGAACGACGCGACACGTATTCACTTCACAACCTAATCCACACACACGTAACAGCCTTACTTACTAAAGATTAAAATATTCTTCAAAGCGCAAATATGTTTTCCGTCCTGTAACTCTAGTGAATTTTATAAGAGAATAAATAAAACAAGCACTTGCTAAGCGGAATTGACATCTAGTGCGACGATTTTACAACAGTTTTCCTTCCGTTCTCGAGGGTAAGAAAACGAGTAGGCTTCTCTGTAACAACAGTTTGAATATTAAATATCCGTAAACTCTATATCAAAAAGCTTCGCAAATTCTCTTCAAAGACACACATTTTTCATCTAAATGTTGGAAAACCGTAGACATTTCCATTTATTTTATGGCGAAGGTGCTACTCGTTTCGCAGACGTGTTTGATAATTATCTTAACGTATTTACGTCACTCAATGTATTTAAGTATCTGCTGAACCTGACTTAGCTGTCTGAAAAATTCCCTCTTAATGTTGATAGCAACGAATGAAAAATGGTTTAAAAAAAGAAAATATTACATATCCCTAAACTTTGAGCGTACCTAATCTGCGTGTTTGGTGAAAAATGTGTGTCTTTGAAGAGAATTTGCGAAGCTTTTTGAAATAGAGTTTACGGATATTTAATATTCAAACTGTTGTTACAGAGAAGCCTACTTCAAAGTATTCATTGCATAAATTATGAATTTCGTAGTAAACAATGAATCAAAAGGTATATCTGTCGGTTATATTTTTTGAACAGAAATTAACATTTAATTTTGCGCCCCTCATTGTCTTGGACTATCCAGCCGGTGTGCTTCTACCTACGACACGTTTTACTTCTACTTGACCCACTTAAAAAATTATATCTCCAGCCACATGCTTAGTGTCTATAACGCACTAAAGCTTCGCCTGCCTGCCGTTATTATAGGTTATCTGTGACTAATTATGTCGAAAGAAGCTAAGAAAAATCCTGTCTGTGGTTAATCCAAACAGTGTTGCGGACCCCGTTTTTTTATAAGGGCGTTGTGCTTTCTATCAAGCGGACTATAATATTGTTTATTACTATTGAAATGAAATGTCGTAACTAAACTATTCTCTTCTTTGTCCACAGAGAGTCGCACATGCACGTCAGCCGAGTTTCGATGCAAGACCGGACGATGTGTGCCGATGTCGTGGCGATGTGACAACGAGAAGGACTGCTCTGACGGCTCGGATGAGGAACCTGGCACTTGCAGTATGTATACGCTTTGATTGGATGGGCTATAGAAGTATTTACGACTATATTTTTAACAAAAATCAAATCTTATTATTATCTCAAAAATTGTAAAGTTTGAAATACCTACGACCTATGATCGCTTAAAACCGATCGTAGCTTCTCTCATTTACATTGACCCGAAAATAATGGACAGCCATTATTTAAGAATTCAAAAGTTTCGCAAATTGGCCACAAAAACAGCCTCTAATTTGCGTGACAAAAATAAGTAATCCACGCTTGGTGACTTTAACTTAAGGACAGAGGGGACAGCCTCCATTTGCCTACGGAGAGTAGAGGAAAAACAAGGTCATCTAAATGGTGAAATTTCATGCGTGAAAAAGCGACGCTGTTGATCCCAAGAATCCCAACCCAAGGGCTATCCAATTACACTTTACAAACAAAATTGCATCGCAGAACTGCGAATAAAATTTTCGAGATTTATGACTTTTCTACTAGATTACACTCCAAACTTTTCTGTGCGTAGAACACACTACGAAAAAGAAATAATTCCCTTACAATTTATGAGCAAAGTTTAAAGGTAGAGCTGTTCATTCTTACCAAGTCTTCCACGGATTAAAATCTTAATTACGTCTCTCGAGTTTTCAGGATTAATTTTATAATCTTCGCCCTTTAGCCCACCAGTTTTCTGGGGATCGCAAATTACAATCCAATTACAGATTTCGATTACAATTCAGTAGGTAGCTAATTAATTAAGTGGCTTAATAAACATTGTTAGCAATAGAAATTATTCAGTAAACCAAAAATTAATTAGAACTAAATTTTAGTCGGCTACTAGGCGGCTTCTATAAAAATATGAAATAAATGAAACTGCATCACACTTATATAAATTACCTTTCTATGACATTTGAAACAATATTTTTATCAAATCTCTGGTATCGCTGGACGACTTTAATTTAATAGATTTGACGTGTCAGATTTATTAAGCAAACAATTTTTTTCAATTTTATCATCCCTTTTCCAATAAGAACATCCTATAGGGGTGATACCTACATTTACAAACTTAATGTGAGGGTAGATCATTAAGAATGTTATCATCAACATTTCTCTCTCATGAACAAATTTCGACGCAGGTGTTGCGGCATTTAAAACTCGTGGCGAAACAATTTTAAGCGCTGTACAGGAGCGTAGGGGCTCGTGTTATTTATTTATCGTTCACATAAAGAATAAGGGAGTACAACAGGCATAAAAAGTTTCGAATTATATATGGCGTTTAATGAATCAAATATAGGAAGCTACATTGTTATGATATAAAAAGGAATCTAATTCAAATAAAGCTATTGAAAAGCTGGACATAAAAAACAGGGTATTTAATTTTTATAACTAAATTATTCATATTTGAAATTATGCAGTCTGTGTTTTGGGTGTATACCAACCAACGAATTGGGTCGCTAACATCACACAATCACTTAATTTTTGAAGACGAGCAATTAAAATACACAAAGCTCTGCATTTAAAAGAAATCTGAGTCTACTTGGTTTCTTGTTACATTCATGTGCATTTGTGCATTTACAAGTTTAAATTGAACTTTACTTGCCTTTACTTGGTAACAGAGCAACGGTATAAATATAGAGGAAATTTTTAAACTTGCAAGATTAATTAGCCCGTGACTTGATTAATAAAGCAGAAGCAAAGAGACGACGATTAGACTGGACACTAATCCAATGATAGCTAGCACAACATTAATCTCATTACTTAAGGAGCTTTAAAAGGTTCCTAAAGGAACTCCGTTCAGAGACCCTGAGTTTTAATTCTTGTTATTCTCGACTTCGTTACAGTGTTAGTAACTGTCTAGGTATACAGGGTGTTACAGCATAAGCGAGAGGTCGTAATTATATGAAAATATTTAAATTAAAAACATGATGAATTGGACTGGTTTAATTCTCTCATGGTGAAACTGCTAAAGAGGTTATTAAACTAGTACCTACTCTACTCCACTGGGTATTCCATTGCATTAAAATTTTTGGGTGACCAACCACACAGTCACACACCTGTCATAGTTTTAGTTTAGGTAAATTAGACTAGAGTCCAATTGTTTTGACACACTTCTTCAACCTATTTCTTTGGCAAAGTTATTTGTTACGAGTACCTACATGTTAAATGCCATATAAATTAATACTAAGATATAATCACTTTGTGATAAACACGTAGGCTCTCATTTTTACATTCTGTATGTAAGCTAGAAGGACTTTGTAAGGTTTTATTTCAGTGGAAATGGGGTAGGGAGGGGGGGTATGGCAACCGCACACAACTTTGTACACTTACTGCCGCTGTAAGTCGACCTCACATAATGGAAAAGCCTTTTTATTTGTCAAACGCACGGAATGTTTAGTGTAGCCACCGAGGCTCGTGAAAGTACATGACTAACAAAACACTACTTACATGCAAAAGGACTGTTTTGTTAAGGCTTTTAGGAGTAACCTAATAAATTACATACGGGTTTAGTTTACACAGCAGCTATTTATTACATGCAGTCTAGACATTTTTGATTATAATGTACATTGTACATAAGTTAAGCATCTAGGCAAGGAAATGCCCGACCAGCGTCCAAAAATAGAGTTCGATTCATTACTAATGTTAGTAGAATATTATAGTTACTATTATTGATGTTACCTATAGAGGCTAGAGACACGTCTTGATGAGGAGAGCACTAGCTATTAGTATGAAGAATGATGTGTTGTGTTGGCATAGGATTGTATCATTCTATTCCTCTAGAATTTAAATCGAATCATGATGCTCTTGTTCTATACAATGTTCGTTAAGCCACTTAATTAGTAATCAAATAAAGTAATGCAAGTTTGCAATTGTATATTTAAATTCAGACCACACAGAAAAATCAATATTAGCTCCGAATAAACCATATACGTGGTTTATATTCTATCAACAATAGCGGTTTTGAAATTGAGACGTCTACATCCGTAACGAGCTTCATTATTATGGTAACTTAGAATATACTTAGATAGCCTGACTGATCAACTATAATAATTGGATGATATCGGATGAAACTTATTAAAAAGTTAGAATAGAAAGATGTAAGGATTAATTCTCGAATGTAGTAGGTAGGTATATTGTTTTACTTTTATGATTGGCGTAGTGAATAGCGAAGTCAATAAAGTTTTTAACATGACAGCGGCTGCTACAATGCGCTGTCCCGAGCACAAATTCATATGCTCGACTGGGCAGTGCATCCCTGCCTCTTGGCACTGCGATGACGCGCCAGACTGCCCCGATGGCTCTGACGAACACAACTGTGGTAAGAGCATGGAGAATATCCGGGAACTAGCATGGACCACCAACAATTGGCATGACAAAATTCATCGCAACTGTCATCTAATAGGAGCATGATAAGATAAAGCACGTGAAAATAAGTCGGTCGAATTGGGAAACAAAATTCGCGTGATGTTGGTGTAACGATCAAACCGTCAGAGATTCCGAAACAAACGATACTGAAAATAATCTGCTTAAACGTAGAACAAAGAAATGCTAAGTAAATTCATTACAGAAAACAACTTCGAAAGCTCGGCATGTTGGCTGGCATACATTTTGCTTGCTTTAGGTACTTGATGAAAGAAGACAAGTAAATATTTGAAATAAAAACGAAGGAATTAAATTACTTTTCTTAGAATTCGGGCAGTCGACAAAAAAATATACACAGAAATACGATACAAATTAGGATGATCATTAAAAGCAACGTTTACAGGTTTATACATTGTATTGTCACGGATAAATCGTTCCATTATATATTATTTAGCATGTGCATGACCTTGGGTTGGCAGAAGTGGAGCCGTGCGGCCCTGAAGAGTTCACCTGTCGGGGGAAGCAAGGAGAATGCGTTCCTCTCACCTGGATGTGCGATGACAACCCTGACTGCTCAGACGGATCCGACGAGAAAGCATGCAGTAAGGGTTCATTTCATTCAAATCTACAGCAAGCGCTTTTGATCAATAATAAATATCCTCTACAGATCTTCTCATTATGTTGGTCGTATGTTGATCAAAAGCGCTAGGTTATGAAACTCCAAAATCATTGCATTTGGGTTCTATTTAAAATTCATCGTTATTGATTCTCGCATGAGGCAACAATAGACTGAATTCCAGAAAGCCACTGCAAAGTTTCAACTTAAATTAGTTGTCATGCCACTAAAAAAATCTAAATTAAAAAAAAAGGTTATTTTTTACTGTCTGGTTTAGTTGACGCATGTTTTTCAACGCATTTTGGTAAATTTTAATTTTTCTTTAAAAAGAACCGTGCGTGGTACCTAAAAACTATTGAATTTTAAACCATTACAAAAACATCATATAGTCAAACACATAAGAGTAATAATTAAAAAGTAGCAACATCGTCGTGTCGTCCCTTTCAAACCGCGTTGCTATGAAAGGGACGACACGACGATGTTGCTACTTTTTAATTTCTACTTTTTTATGTCGCACTAATAAGTGTAGTTATCATTATCACTTCAAACATGACAGGACTAATTTAAAAGATAAAACAGTGGCATTTAGAACTGAGTTCAGTGTCAATCTATCTTTGTGGTCCATTTCCATTATTCTATTCATTCATTAATTATCTAATCGCGTAATTGGCTATTTGAACCATGAACTACTGTTATACGCAAATTGCATGATACCGACCTAGATACTTTATCTTCCTCATGGAAGTAGCACAAAGAGCACGGAATTAGGTTGTCTTATTGCGCACAATTTACATTTGCATTAGTATTATCTACTTATTTTACAACTGAAAACAGTTCATCAGTTGATACATCGATCTCGCTCCGACCGTTCAATCACAGTCGTATTCTCTCGGAAAACAAAGGAAGTACAGCTTTGGCTGCTGAGATGTTTAACTATTCTTCTGTGGGTTGGTATCAATCAATCATGGGGTCTGTAGTGCCCACCCCCGGGCAAACACTCTGTATTCTATCAACGCCCAGCTCATCCGTCTATAAATTTCTTATCTACCCGCACCGGACCCGCCTCGAACCGTGAGCGATGACGTTGCGTGTGTGCTTCAAAGGCTGCCCTTTCTTACGCCCTCCTAAAAGCTCCACCGTGATTATGACATTATTTTTCTCATTATTTGTTGCTGTCAGATTCTCTTTAGCACATTTCAATCATTAGGCCTACAACTTCATTATTGTCGTTGGACGTAAGAAATCCTGCAGACCAGAAGCCAGATTGGCTAGTTCGTCCAACCCTATTATGACTTTTAAAGTCGGCGAAAGTCTTAAGAATTAACTTAGCCACATTACTGCGATTACTTACTACTTATCAAACGTTACGTTAGATGAAAATTTTCATCTTAGCAACGTAACGTTTAATAATAAGCTCTGTATTTTCAATATACAATAATTAGGAATATACTTATGTAATTTATATTATTAGAAGAGTTTATTCTAATTCTAACATAAGAGTAAGAAAAACTAATATTATATGCCTCCTCGCAGGAATTTAATTAAATATAACTGAGTCGGGTGTGCTACTTTTTTCCAAGAGAAACGTCCAGGAATAACAAAATATGCTGGAAATGGTCGAATCCTAGAGTAGGATATTCTCTGTCTGTCTAAGCATTCCGAGGATTCCTTTGTTTTCTTTCTTGCATTCCGTTCCACGACGAGGAACGATAGCTTTGACTTGTTTTAATCATATTATACGCTCTTGTTCTTTATTAAAATTATCTCGTGCCAGTGCTCTTCGTGCTAATCAAAACTTTGCTTTATTTCAAAACAAGCTCCGTACGAAAATGTGGAGTCAGAATATCGCGCGAATATCCAGTTCAGTATAACTTTTATCAGACAACCTATGGAAATATATGGAAATAATATCCTTTGCTGAACATTGGAAGCGAAGTAACTGTCGTTTTTCATCGGGTATCGTGGCTCTACATTTTATTTACGGAAACAGATAAGAATATGTTCTGGAATAATCCGGAGAAAGGTGACTTACTTTTTTAATTTTCCTAAAGTTAATGTTTCAATGAATACCTATTCTAGAAGAAGGTAAGTCTTAAAACAAAATGAAATTCCCTACAAAAATACGAAATCACGTTCAAAGACTAACATCTTCCACTGTACAGACGAGACATGCCGCTCAGACGAGTTCACGTGCGGCAACGGCAAGTGTATCCAGCACCGGTGGGTGTGCGATGGCGACGACGACTGCGGTGATGGTAGCGACGAGGTGAAGTGCCCACCGAAGACCTGCATGCCTCACACCCACTTCTCCTGTGCTGATGGGCAGTGCATCTCCGCGAGGTGGCATTGTGATGGAGATATTGACTGTCCGGATGGAAGCGATGAGATGGTAAGTTTTTTTTTGTTACGTTTATGGTAAATCTGGTTGATTCAGTATCTGGATTCTATATCGTATATACAAAATACGTAGGCATGCAGAATACTGTCGAAATAAGCCTTTATACCCTAAATTATGTCGTATGGACTGTAGGTATTCAGTTTTTTATTTATCTATCTTCGATACAGAACATGTAGGTGCCTATAAAAATAACAAGATCAAGTAGATAACTTTTTTGCATAATACATAAGTCTAGAGAAAGTTTCCCCGGAGTTCGACGTCTATGAAAAACTAGATCAAAGTAAGATATTGAGTTCTCGTATAGTTTCTGTATTTTATTTCATCTATACCATATACACGTAGAAAAATTATAAGAACTAGCAAGCTTCGAAAATATACTAGTTTTTTCCGAGGAAATTTATTACTTTCGTATCGAAGAGAATTATTGATGTTGCGAGAAGATATCGTTCGCGAGCCCAACGTATACCTGCCGCATCTCATTTTGAAATTTATGGATTCCCTGAATCCAATTTCTATGAATATTGAACAGAACCAACGTAGAACTTTTTTTTACTCCCTGAACAAATACTCTGAAAGCGATGAACCCTCTTCGTGTTCGCCTAAAAGAGATCTTATTATTATAAGCTTTGTAAGATTTACTCGGGACGAATATCTCAGGCATGGGCAATACCTCATTATTCATATTTTCCACTACATTGCGTTTCGGATTTGAATAATAATAGCTCTACGCTAAAAATAAGTTTCTTTTTTTCAGGGTTGTGCATCGACTCCTACGGTGACCTCTCCGTGTATATCATCGGAGTTTGAATGTCGCGACCGCATGACCTGTGTGCACAAACACTGGGTGTGTGATGGTGACAAGGATTGCCCAGGCGGAGATGACGAGACCCCCGAGATCTGCCGAGGGAACATTACTTGCAGGATTGACCAGTTCCAGTGTAAAGACCACAGCTGCATCCCCGGAGCGCTGTACTGTAACGGGGACAAGGATTGCCCGGATGGCAGTGATGAATTTAACTGCAGTAAGTATCTGACCATTACTTTTTTTTCTCTTCCACCTTGACTCACTATTAAAAGCGGTCCAATAATAATAACGCAATATTTTCTTTCTGTTTCTTTGTCTTTTTGGCGTTTGGGTTATGGGTCGTCGAATGACTTGTGAAGTTTTTGTATTTTAGTTGCACGACGGATGATTTATTTTATAGCACAGTTCAGTAATTTATATAACTTTTAGTTCTAACCACTAGAACATAAGTTGTATCGAGTTGGATGTAACCAACAAAACAAACCACTAAACCCAGCAACATCTGAAATTCCAGCTCGCCCGAAAGCGCCATGCGACAAGAAGACAGAGTTCGACTGCGGCGGCGGCATGTGCATCCCCCTTACCAAAGTCTGTGACAAGAAACCCGACTGTCCCAACTTCGAGGATGAACCCAGAGATCGCTGTGGCACCAACGAATGCGCCAAAAACAACGGAGGGTGCACCCAGAAGTGTGTTGACACACCTGTCGGATACTACTGCGATTGTTTCAAAGGATACAAGCTGGTTGATAACAGGACTTGTGAAGGTAAGTTCTAGGTTTTTATTGTAACGTGCATCCCCCAAAGTGCGTGACAAGAAACCTGACTGTCCGAACTTGAAGGACGAACCCAGAGATCGCTGCGGCACCATGTTCTAAGTAGGTAGGTATTGCAACGTACACTCCCCGTAAAGGTAAATTCTTTTTTTTTGTTTCTAAACGTTTGGTTGGGTTTCTTATGAATCCATCGCCATGTCGATGATAAAATATCATTGAGTGCTAGATAATACGCAACCTTAACAACAATCAAAGGATTTACGATGTGTAAAAATCTTAAAAATATTGCGTGATTATCAGTTTTGTTATACTTTATGTAATTTGTTAACAATAGTAATAGGATATTATGTTCGTATTTTTTTTATCAGCAGCCTAACATTTTTTTCCAGACATCGACGAGTGCATAGACCCAGGCGCGTGCTCCCAAATGTGCATCAACGAGAAAGGAACCTTCAAGTGCGAATGCCACGCCGGCTACGCCAGGGACCCCCGCGACAGGACCCGCTGCAAGGCCACGGAGGGTCATCCATCATTGCTCTTCGCCAGGCGCTTCGACATCCGCAAGATTAGCTTGGATCACCACGAGATGGTCGCCATTGTCAATGACACGAAATCGGCTACAGCTCTGGACTACGTCTTTAGAACCGGAATGATCTTTTGGAGTGATGTCACCGATGAGAAGATTTACAAGTGAGTATGAATTTATGCATCGACGTTAGAACTAGTAACGCCATCTGGCGGTTGATAAATATAATAGGAACGCAGCGCGCGGTAGGAGGTAGTCGAACTTGTAATACAAAGCACCCAGTAACTGTGGCTATTGTGCTGCCTGGCTGCATTTACGTAAAATCGCTAGATGGCGCGCTGGGCAAGTATTAGGTTTCAGCTAAGTTAACAATAATTCCAATGTATTTTCCCTTTGCATAAGGGCGTAATGTACGTAGATAATGGTAACTCGTATTATAAAAACTTTCTCAGGGCACCAATAGACGAAGGCAGCCAACGCACCGTCGTCATAAGCGAAGAGTTGATCACATCAGACGGTCTGGCTGTCGACTGGATCTACAACCACCTCTACTGGACCGACACTGGCAAGAACCACATCGAGCTGTCAGACTTGCAAGGCAACATGAGGAAGATTCTGATCAGGGACCAACTGGAGGAGCCTAGAGCTATTGCGTTGAATCCGCTTGACGGGTAAGTTTTAAGCATGGACGAATAAAACAAGAGGACTGATAACCTCCCTTATAAACTGCGTACACCGCTACTTAGCAGTGCCATCTATTGACATTAGCGAAATATTGTGTAAACTGAATAGGTATGTATGTATTATAATTTAGATGTTTTAAACAGCATTTCTCATTGTGTATTTCTACTTTAAAAATCTTAAAAGATAATTTTGGTTCAAGTTGTTATTGATTTTTTTCAATTTCATGACCTATATTAACAACGGACTCTTCGAGCAATATGCCAGCGTCATCTAGGTTTGCTCGCATTTTGACCTTTTTATCGAGTATCGAGGTACGCTCTCTAGTATGGCGGTTAGCAGTCCTCTAGAGTAATTAGTCTTAAGCAAAGAAAGAGCTACCTAAGATACGCCTGATAGTAAAAATGAATTAAACTCTGAAGTAACTACTGATTATAGATTGTTTAGGTATTCTACGATGATAAATAACAAGGCATTCAGTTATGCGATCCTAGACTTCATTTAATTGGAATCATAGAAAAAAGACTTGGTATAAAAATGCTTTAAAACAGGGCCTCTATGCGATTAGATACCCTGATGCTGGTATATATATGATGTCTCGCTGCATGGAAAGGCTTACCATACCATACTATCTATAAAATTTAAGATAGGTAATCAAATCATCCATCTTAATAGAAATAGGAAAAACACATAATTAAAATCTAATAAACAATACTATCAGTTAATGCCCAGGTGTTGATCTGATCTACTTTTATAATAATCAATGACGTCAATCTACATGACCTGATGAATTACGTATAATAATCTACTGTGACATTAACATAGTGGTATAAGCTTAATGTTTTTGTTTGCAAACAAAATTATCTTAATAAAGGGGATGATTTACACATCAAAGATATTGGTATCCTTCAATAAATAATCAGAAATCAAAGTGAATACTTTATAGAACGTATTTAATCCGATAACATCGAAATATTTGATGATATCGGATTTGATTCCAATAAGGATAAGCTCATAATAAGAATCATTATAAATCTCTATAAATATCACAAAAATAAAGAATCACAAAATTAGAAAAGCTTAAGTTAAAAAGTATTTTTAATTTTCTTATTTTGCTCAAGTTTCCTCACAAAATTAAAATACCTAAGTCGATGATCGATTTACGATGACGCATACGCATCCACCTTTAATAAACCCACTTTAGGTAGGTATATCTTATTATAGGTATTGTGAGACGATTTACTTACGTAGACTAAACAAAAGTAAATATAAATGTGTGCTCTACGATAAACTTAGGAGAGGTCAGGCATTAAAGTTATACAATAATCAGAATCATACGTAATATTAATTTGTAAACAGTAGTTTTGCTAATTCTGCGTCTATATATAAATCTAATGTCACTTGTTACACACACGCCGGGTTAAATATGTCTGTGGTATGGTAATTCAGTTGTTAGAGCGGCGGAAATTCTAAAGCCGCACAAACTTAGATTTTCGTTTTGATTTCATAAATACCACCTTTTTTTAGTTGGATGTACTGGACTGACTGGGGCCAAACCCCGAAGATCGAGCGTGCCGGAATGGATGGCTCCCACAGGCAAACCATCGTCTCGTATGACGTCAAGTGGCCCAACGGCCTTACCCTGGACCTGATGCGCAAACGAGTTTATTGGGTAAGAATATTTTACTTTGAAAATTCATGGAGACCTTACGGAGTGTTGACTAAAAGTAGGTCGAAGAAGTCTAGGTCGCCCCGCGACTACCCAGAATCTATAGGTAGATTGCTAGATGGGTGAATGATATAAGTAGTGAAGGCTGTCAGAAAAGCTGGGACAAGGTTTTTGGCATTCATATCACGAAAGAGAGGAGGCTAATGCCCTGTCTTGTAGCACCGATGTCCGATATGTATCGCATCTATCTGTCGAAGTTCCATACATATTGACAGATAGATGTGATAATATTGAGGCCTTATCGCGGCTGCATGCTACAGGGGCTGCTGCTGCTGTGAGTAGGTAAGTGCTTACACGCTGAATAAAGATGAAATGAAATTTATTTAAGACGACGAACAAGTCTCAACAGAGTCGGCAAAGGGTAGATGCGATGAGGTGATGCCTCTGTTTTTGTAGCCGTGACGTGACCGCTTTCCATCAGGTGGTGACAGTTTGTCACCTAAGTACCAATTTTAGCAGTATTATACAAAACAACACTCAGGTTTGTGGTTAAAATTCCTCAATACTAGAACAATGAGTTTTATTTTTTGTAACCGATAGAAATGAATCATAATTATGTGTACAAGACGTATAAAGATAATGGGTTGACATGGGTTTTAATAATTACCTAATCATAATATGGCTTGGTTGGAATAATTGAATTTTTAAACCAGCTGGACAGTAACCTTAACAACAGAGTAGATGTCGCTTTTAAATATAGCATGTAGGTACCTAGAAAGTGAAAGACCTAAAGGAGTAAGTATGTAAAAATTCAATCTCTATCTGCCCCTGTCAATTGGAAAAATCCATGAAGAGTTTTTAGTTTTTACGCGAAGAATATTATTGTTCCAATATGTTCTAGATA
The DNA here is from genome assembly GCA_029255725.1 of Scrobipalpa atriplicella. Taxonomy (NCBI): domain Eukaryota; kingdom Metazoa; phylum Arthropoda; class Insecta; order Lepidoptera; family Gelechiidae; genus Scrobipalpa; species Scrobipalpa atriplicella. The sequence goes on from JARACY010001985.1 coordinate 44,745, forward strand.
TAAACTAAGTGGGAATGACAGATATTTGATTCAAATCAATGTACAGGTGGATGCAAAACTGAACACGATCTCATCCTGCAACTACGACGGGTCAGCTCGCCGCGTGATCCTCTACTCCACTGATGTGCTGCGTCACCCCTTCTCCATCACCACCTTCGAGGACTGGGTCTACTGGACCGACTGGGACAAGACTGCCGTATACCGCGCCAACAAGTTCAACGGGAAGGATGTAGAAGCTATTACTGCGAGGCATACTGTAAGTACTCTACTGATGTGCTGCGTCATCCCTTCTCCATCACCACCTTCGAGGACTGGGTCTACTGGACCGACTGAGATAAGACTGCGGTCTACCACGCCAACAAGTTTAACGGGAAGGATGAAGAAGCTATTACTGCGAGGCACACTGTAAGTACTCTACTGATGTACTGCGTCATCCCTTTTCCATTACCACCTTCGAAGACTGGGTCTACTAGGCCGACTGGGACAAGGCTGCCGTGTACCGTGCCAAGTTCAATGGGAAGAATGTTGAGGCTATTACTGCTAGGCCCAAGCACACTGTAAGCATAGCTTTAAGTTAGATTTTTTGGGTATGTTTGGACTTTACTTGATTTCAGAGTAATAGAGACTATAAGTGGCATAAAATTACAAAATTGTTTTTGAAAAGTATCATCTAACTATCTTTCTAGAACCGTTAAGCCTGCTACACACTATGCCGCCGGCATGGAAATCTGAAGTTGTCGATTGTAAATTGTAACCATGGATTGTAACGCGCTGAAACAAAAGATCGATTGTGTTTCTTATCAGAAATGGGAAGTAATGTCAATGAATCACGTGTCTTAATGCTATAACAATACAGTAGGTACCTATGAAGCCAGTCGACACTTCTAAATTTATAGCGAAGTTTGATTCAAGTTTCCGTTTCGTTAGTTTAAATTTTCAGTGACTTGATAAGGAAAATCATTAATTTTATGCTTCTGGTAAATATTTTGTGTAATTATGGGTTCTTGTTTCTTAGAACTGTCCGTTAGTTATTACGCTATTTAGTAATTACCACCCATACTCAGACTAACCTACCTAGGTATATTATAGGTATTACACTAGATAGAAAGACAATAGCGAGGCCTTTGGCCAGCTGTTAAAGATAATTATACCAAATGCGAACAATACATTAGCTAAATTAATATTGTTAGTGCCCCCAAACACCTACACCCTACAAGACCTAAACGACGTCACAGATAAATAATAATAGAGCCGTATCATAATGCTGTATAGTTAAACCATCGTCACGCTATAAATTATCATAACTCAGAATGCGTCCATTTTTGCAAAGGATTCATCTATGGGACTCATCTCATCTTCCAATACTAGGTATGTGCGAAGACGCTAACTGTTGTAACCCACTCTCAGCTCACAAACCTATTGGTGATCCAGCTGTGTACCACCCGTACCGTCAACCCGGCGGCATCAACCACTGCGCGGCCATCCATGGCCATTGCTCGCATAAGTTCTTTGCTGTTCTCGGCAACCTCACTTCCTCTATCTTGCCGTTACCCATGCCATTTGCAAAGACTATTCTTCTTGTCCCCAGCTGACTAATCCGATGGTGATCCACGTGTACCATCCGTACCGTCAACCCGACGGCATCAACCACTGCGCGGCCGTCAACGGGCACTGTTCGCATCTCTGCCTGCCTGCGCCCAGGATAGGCCCGCACTCGCCCCGCGTGTCGTGCGCCTGCCCCAACGGCCTGAGACTGCTGCCCGATAATCAGATGTGCGTCGAAGACAGTAAGTACCGTTTTGTTTTAAAATTGCACTGGATTATTTACTTCAGGAGTGTATCTGCGATTCGTATACTAGTTTTGTTATTGGACAGCCTGGTGTGACACGACACACGACCAGATGGCTAGACGACGTTGTCAAGGAGCGAACTGAATGCAGACACTTCTCTATGCAGTCATAGATGCAGTAGAGAAGTTGCCTATCATGCCCAGCAATAGGTGGATGTAGTAAGTAATACTTTCATAAGTATTACCTACTTATTGCAGTACCTAAAGCAATAATAATTATTATAATTATGATAATGTTATTGAATTATAAAGTAAGACTTTGTTTAATACACAAAGAACTAAAAGAAAAACATTTGAAATATTTTCTTCAATCAATGATTAATTTTACATTACGCATTAAAATTATTCATTGTTTTTTATTCATTATTCATATATTCATACATAGATGAATAATCGTCACGCACTTTTGTAAGAGCTGCTATGAACAATTTTGGAAAATCGAGGATCTGCAGTGATGAAAGTGCATTGATGAATATCAGATCTTTCAAGTCAATGGCTAAATAAAAACCATAAGGTTAGGTTAGGTCTGCCAAATTTTGAGAGGCATTCCTGTTGCCTAAATTCCAATCAATATTAAGTACAACAAAGACAATTTGTTTGTTTACAAACAGATTGATCTAGAATAGAGTTCTTTACGTATTTTTGGACTCATTCCTTTGCCTTTTCTTTTTAATTTCCATATAATTAATTTCCTTTAAATGAGTAATGTGATTTAAAAATAGAAAGTACCTATGCCTGCCGATTGCTTGCCACGTTCTCGAAATGGAAAGAATTTCAGTCTAATCGAACAACAAAATTGTAGATCATTTACTTTTATCCGGTCGTTCTATTTAGATATACCTGTCGAAAATAGATCTTGCTACTTTTCTGTTCGTTCATGACAGAAAATGACAGGTGACAGTTTTAGTCAAGATTTGTGCACATCCGAAAATCCGAACTGCCGCCAGTTGTACTTAATATTGATTGGAATTTAGGCAACAGGAATGCCTCTCAAAATTTGGCAGACCTAACCTAACCTTATGGTTTTTATTTAGCCATTGACTTGAAAGATCTGATATTCATCAATGCACTTTCATCACTGCAGATCCTCGATTTTCCAAAATTGTTCATAGCAGCTCTTACAAAAGTGCGTGACGATTATTCATCTATGTATGAATATATGAATAATGAATAAAAAACAATGAATAATTTTAATGCGTAATGTAAAATTAATCATTGATTGAAGAAAATATTTCAAATGTTTTTCTTTTAGTTCTTTGTGTATTAAACAAAGTCTTACTTTATAATTCAATAACATTATCATAATTATAATAATTATTATTGCTTTAGGTACTGCAATAAGTAGGTAATACTTATGAAAGTATTACTTACTACATCCACCTATTGCTGGGCATGATAGGCAACTTCTCTACTGCATCTATGACTGCATAGAGAAGTGTCTGCATTCAGTTCGCTCCTTGACAACGTCGTCTAGCCATCTGGTCGTGTGTCGTGTCACACCAGGCTGTCCAATAACAAAACTAGTATACGAATCGCAGATACACTCCTGAAGTAAATAATCCAGTGCAATTTTAAAACAAAACGGTACTTACTGTCTTCGACGCACATCTGATTATCGGGCAGCAGTCTCAGGCCGTTGGGGCAGGCGCACGACACGCGGGGCGAGTGCGGGCCTATCCTGGGCGCAGGCAGGCAGAGATGCGAACAGTGCCCGTTGACGGCCGCGCAGTGGTTGATGCCGTCGGGTTGACGGTACGGATGGTACACGTGGATCACCATCGGATTAGTCAGCTGGGGACAAGAAGAATAGTCTTTGCAAATGGCATGGGTAACGGCAAGATAGAGGAAGTGAGGTTGCCGAGAACAGCAAAGAACTTATGCGAGCAATGGCCATGGATGGCCGCGCAGTGGTTGATGCCGCCGGGTTGACGGTACGGGTGGTACACAGCTGGATCACCAATAGGTTTGTGAGCTGAGAGTGGGTTACAACAGTTAGCGTCTTCGCACATACCTAGTATTGGAAGATGAGATGAGTCCCATAGATGAATCCTTTGCAAAAATGGACGCATTCTGAGTTATGATAATTTATAGCGTGACGATGGTTTAACTATACAGCATTATGATACGGCTCTATTATTTATCTGTGACGTCGTTTAGGTCTTGTAGGGTGTAGGTGTTTGGGGGCACT
>JARACY010001986.1:0-48780 GCA_029255725.1 Scrobipalpa atriplicella
TAATGTTTCATACTGTCCCCTACAGCCAGCATTACTATCCACTACTACACTTAGTTTTATATGACCGTCCCTTACACCCAGTATTACTGTCCCTTACATGCCGCATTGATGTCCCTCACACCCAGTCTTACCGTCCTATATAAAGGTGTCCAATAAAAACCCTATAAGCCCAAAAGGTGTTGTGGCGTTGTATATTTCGGAACTAGGTCGCACGCGTTTGCATTACAAACTATACACGAGCAGTACGCTAAAATCTGTGTATACTTCGTAATCGCAAATATAAAAACCCCGTTACAAAATATACGCGAGCAGTTCCCTATGGCGGCGTTCTGGCCTTGTACAGAACGTAAATACGCGGCGTAGCTCGGCTCGCCTGTGCTGTCCACACGATACGTAGCTGCGTATTTACGTTCTGTACAAGGCCAGAACGCCGCCATAGGAAACTGCTCGCGTATATTTTGTAACGGGATTTTTATATTTGCGATTACGAAGTATACACAGATTTTAGCGCACTGCTCGTGTATAGTTTGTAATTCAAACGCGCGCGACCTAGTTCCGAAATATACAACGCCACAACACCTTTTGGGCTTATAGGGTTTTTATTGGACACCTTTATATAGGAAGGTAAGACTGGGTGTAAGGGACATCAATGCCGCATGTAAGGGACAGTAATACTGGGTGTAAGGGACGGTCATATAAAACTAAGTGTAGTAGTGGATAGTAATGCTGGCTGTATGGGACAATATGAAACATTATGTTTTGCGGGCAGACAAAAAATTATGGACTAGAATCATTTAAAAACATAGAATGTACCAGCTGCTTCTCTTCCAAGGCAGACAATAAATTTGACTCAAATTTATTGGAACTACTTATGATCATATTTATTGGAACTATGGTCATATTTCTTGGAGCTATAATAATATTTCTTGGAGCTATGATAATGTTTCTTGGAACTATGAATCTTACTTCTGGGAAATAAAACTATAGCGAAGCTGCAGCTGGTACATTCTATGATTTTAAAATGCTTTTAGCCCAGCATGGCATGGCAAACTTGTACTCGAACCAAACTTGCCATCGTACCCAACTCGCACTCTTGCCAAACTCGCACTTAAACTCGCACTCATGCAAAACTCGCATACGTGCCAAAATCGCACTAAAACTCACACTCGTGCCAAACTCGCACTAGTGCCAAACTCGCACTAGTGCCAAACTCGCACAAGTTCCAAACTCGCACTAGTTCCAAACTCGCACTAGTTCCAAACTCGCACTAGTGCCAAACTCGCCCTAGTTCCAAACTCGCACTAGTGCCAAACTCGTATTAGTACCAAACACGCACTAGTGCTAAGCTCGCACTTAAACCCGCACTCGTGCCAAATTCGCACTAAAACTCGCACTCATGCCAAACTCGCACTTGAGATGAACTCGCACTACCTACACCTTGTCCCCACCTTGACCCCACCTTGCCCACACCTTGGCCAAATTTGCCGAACCCGCCAAATATGCAAAACCCGCCAAATCTGTCAAACCCGCGAACTTTTAGCAGAGACACATCGACTTAAAAGTAATTGAGTAATTAGACTACCCATTACAAGTAATGCAATTAATTTTGGGACTACATGTAATGCCATTATAAATAGTGATTAACGATTAATTATGCCCAACACTGTCTCTAAGCGTACTGGCAATGTATATTATGAAAGAAGCAATTAACTTATGTCATTACGAAGTATACATGAGAATTGGCGTACTCCTGTTGTATACTTTGGAATGCCTAAAATGATAATCTAATGATAATCAAGCTGTTCTCATGTTGATGTTGTCATTGTCATATTTAAATCAGATTCGAAAAGTAATGAACACTCAATTTTGAAGTGCCAATTGAAAATATGACAAAGGAGTTTTCATTAATAACTATTGGTTCTTTAGGCATAACGCGATATAGGCAAGTACAGATTTAGACTGACAAAGAATTAGCCATAACGAAAGTTAAGCAATCTGATAATTAGTCTTATAAATAATTAGTCATTTAGCTAATGTATTATGACATTTAGGCATAACGCGAAGTAGGAAGACTACGCTTTAGGTAGACCCGGCTGAAGGGTCAAAATGTACAAAGGTCTTACTTGTTGACCACTTTTCTGCCATAAAAACTCTTTGCTAAGATTTAAAAAAGTACCGTTCGATAAACCGTGCGTTTTACCTAATAAAAAAAAACTCGTGTGTTTTACAGCACTCGTGCATTTTACATTACGATTACGCACAAGTACGTAATAAGATACAATAAAATATTGAAATTGGTGTAATAAGAGACCCTTATAGGTACAATAGGTATAGGACTCTATTTACCATGCAAAAATATAAATGTTTCATTGACAGAACTCAAAAATTACTCGCGGCGGCGCGCATAGAGCGCTCTCTATGCCATGCTGCTGCGCCGTGAGTAGAGATGGGTAGTGGGTAAAAACCCAAACAATCCACCCGGGTTAAAACCGGGTGATTTGGGTTATTACCCGGTTTTAACCCATTATCACCCGAATTTACGGGTGGAAACGAAAAATAAGTATTAAAGAGCTTCTTTTCGTTAAAGCATAGTAAACAATATTTTATAACACATTTGCTCGTAAAGGGTCTCTTATTACACCAATTTCAATATTTTATTGTATCTTATTACGTACTTGTGCGTAATCGTAATGTAAAATGCACGAGTGCTGTAAAACACACGAGTTTTTTTTTATTAGGTAAAACGCACGGTTTATCGAACGGTACTTTTTTAAATCTTAGCAAAGAGTTTTTATGGCAGAAAAGTGGTCAACATTTTATAAATAAAATTAACTTTGGGAGATAAAGTATAATAAAATAAAAATTTAATTCTTTAATTTAATAAATTTTTACAATAAATTACAACCTATCTGTAACAAAATCAAAAAAATATTAATTTACTTTATTAGTAATACTGGCTGGTTTTTGTTTCTTTGTACTATGGCTTAAAAAAGAAAGCGTTGATGCGCGCGCATCATAATTTTTAAACGATAAAAATTATGATCGCGCGTTTTTTCTTTTCGCTGTATTGTTTTAATTTTTTAGGTATTTCCTCGCAAATATGTTATAAAACGTCGTACGTCATACGTGCGGTTTGATAATTACAGCCTCTGCTTTCTTGTAGTCTTCGCCTACGGCTCGGGCTAGCAATATCGCCTCGGCTGCTGTAATGATCAACCCACCGCACTTATATCGTAATGTACTATTACAGCTTCCCATTCCCAAGTATGTATTTCCAATAGGTATTATGAACTTCTATGGCAAGGGGTTAGGGCGGGGCAAGAAGGGTAGTAGGAGTGGCTTTTTTATTCTTGATATAATTACATTACGTGGGTTTATGTTATAATACGGCGGTTAGCCGAAAAAGCTTGCACTCTCGCGTGATGGAATGAATGGGTCTCAGACTAGGTTGTACACATCCTAAGATAACTTTTGAGATTATGTTGCCCTGGTGAGTACACTCTATGGGTCTGCAGGCAGGATCGGTTAGGTTACTACTGGAGCAATTACAGTATTTTAATGATATAGGAGTGGTGCTCGAACAAAGTTTGGAGCACACCCTGGTCAGATTCACATCGTGGTGAAAAAAATCCAAACTGGCGGAAAACAAGATGGCCGCCATACAAAATACAAAGTCAGATATCTCCTAAACGAAGAGAGATATATGGAGAGTGCTCGAATAAATGTTATAGGAAATGATAGTGGGTAACTTTCGGTGATCACGAAAATCCAAGATGGCGGATCCAAAATGGCGCCTGATAAAAAAATGCTCCGATCAGGCTGCAATTTGGTTGTTGAAAGGTTATTGAAGTACTAATTCGATATTTATAGTTCGGTTTTTAAATCCACCGTTTTCCAAGATGGCTGCCATACAATGGTTTTTTGTATCAAGAACTTTTTTAGGTCTGGCGTGGAAACAGATGCTCGTGGAGTGAATAATAATATTCTGTATTTAAATATGTTGTATTATTATTTCTGTGGTCCTCTCCCCCAATACGAGGAACTGTTTACGCGCCAGAATCGATTAAAGTTTCTTTAAATACAACGGTTTTTGTATGGGGAACTTTGATCAGCTCTGGTGCGAGAATATTATGTAGGAGTAGGCAGGTAGATACTACATTTTTTTGGCTTGTAGAGCTTTTACTTATTTTACGATTTTAGCCCCTTACGAGCAAATATTCTTGCGCCAGAGCTGATCAAAGTTCCCCATACAAAAACCGTTGTATTTAAAGAAACTTTAATCGATTCTGTCACGTAAACAGTTCCTGGGAGAGGACCACAGAAATAATAATATATAAATAACATTCAAATACAGAATTTAACTATTCACTCCCACAACAAGCAACTGTTTCCACGCCAGACCTGATCAAAGTCCTTCATACAAAATACCCTTGTACGGCAGCCATCTTGAAAAACGGTGGATTTGAAAAACGAACTATAAATATCGAATCAGTACTTCAATGACCTCTCACCAGCCAAATTGCAGCCTGATCGGAACATTTTTTGTATCAGGCGCCATTTTGGATCCGCCATCTTGGATTTTCGTGATCACCGAAAGTTACCGACTATCATTTCCTATAACATTTATTCGAGCACTCTCCATCTATCTCTCATTGTTTAGGAGATATTTGACTTTTTATTTTGTATGGCGGCCATCTTGTTTTCCGCCATTTTGGATTTTTTTCACCGCGATGTGAATTTGACCAGGGTGTGCTCCAAACTTTGTTCGAGCACCACTCCTATATCATTGAAATACTGTAATTGCACCTATAGTAACCTAACCGATCCTGCCTGCAGAACCATAGAGTGTACCCACCAGGGCAACATATCTCAAAAGATACCTTAGGATGTGTACAACTTAGTCTGAGACCAATTCAACCCATCACGCGAAAGTGCAAGCACTATTATGGATTTCCATTATCGAAACTCGGAAAATTGTGCAAAATCAACGGAACTTTTAAAATCGAAATTCGGAAAATTAACTAATACACCTACTTTAGTAACTAGGTAATGCGGAATACCTACCTATGCATTCACGTAATTGAATCACTAATGATAATTTTAGCAAAAACTAAATTATTAACAAGATTAAGTTTTCACCCGGTCAGTGGGTGGTTTGGGTGGATTGAAACGGGTGATAATTGGGTTTTAACCCACGCTTGGGTTTTAACCCGGGTGGTTACCCATCTCTAGCCGTGAGGGTGCAGAAATGCAGCCCGTCATTTCATGGTACAACGAGATGCATCTTCAAGCAACTTCGCGCCGCGTCGCGTCGTGTCGCTTCTTGGTTTTTATCGCTTCAACATTCACCACCAATATAAAGTTATCGAAATAACGTTATTTAGCACAAGTTTCTTCTACGTAGGTAGTTAGGTACCAAGTTCTATCAATTTACAAGCCCTAGACCTAATTAGTCGAAACCGTCTCCAGATTGTCTACATTCAATTATAGTCGGGCCTTTGAAGTCTGATTCAAAGGTGATTAAACATACAGTCTGTGCAAACAGATTGGTGTAATCAGCGCCTATTCAGTGGCTGTGTACCTACACAGTGAATCAGAAGGGAAATAAATATATCCTATATAATCTCAACAGAAAAATCTTTAAAACGTGCCAAATCTCGTTTGTTTAACTATATGAACAAAAAAGCTGTGAGATCTAAAAGTTGTTGTAGAAATTCTTTTAAATACTTACAGCTTTATTTTACAGGGTTATTCCTTAGTCAGTATCTATCTACTTAATCTTCTAGGGGTTGTCCATGCAGCAAGAAAACTAAACAACTTTCACAAAGACTTTTTCTGGCAAATAAAAAATAAAAATTTACTCCTCTATTCATAATTACTACTTCGTTCAGAAAATTCATTTGGGCAGCTAGAAAATATAATTTTATCAGAAGAATTTCTACGTGAATATTTGTTTAGTTTAGGTATTTGAAGATAAATATAAGATGACTAAAAAATAACCCTGAATTCGTTTTTTTTTTATTTTTCGATTAGGAATAGGTAGTAAAATGTGATATGTTTTTATTTATCCTTTCTTTACATTACGAACTTATTTTTCAGTTCTCATTTCTGAATTTACGAGTGGCTGCATACAGTAATTAGTCGTGGACGTTCTTTCTCTCCCACTCCTTCCCTTATAAAATAAAGGTGATCGCACATTTACAACACCGCACTGACAACGTAACATTTAAGGTTAGACCGTACTGCAATGTCAGTTCATACCATTTTGATAGTTTTTGCCGCGTGCCTTGACGCTGTAGTGCGGTACATCTCATATACATTTTCATACAAAGTATACTAGTGCCTCTCTGCTGCAGCTACGTCCTCATCATCATCATCATCATCAGCCTGTATCAGTCCACTGCTGGACATAGGCCTCTCCCATGGCACGCCACTCAGCTCGGTCTTCAGCCGTTCTCATCCAATTTCTACCCGCCTTCTTACGAATATCGTTGTCCCACCTAGTTTCAGGACGTCCTACACTACGTTTGCCTTGTGGTCTCCACTCTAGAACTCGTCTGCTCCAGCGGCCATCGGTTCTACGACAGATGTGACCAGCCCACTGCCATTTCAGCCTACTAATTCTCTGAGCTATGTCGGTAACTCTGGTTTTATGTCGGATAACTTCGTTTCGTATCCGATCTCTCAGAGAAATACCAAGCATAGCTCTCTCCATAGCTCGCTGGGCGACCTTAAGTTTGTGGACCAGTCCCACTGTAAGTGGCCACGTCTCGGCTCCGTAAGTCATTACGGGTAGGACGCACTGATTAAAAACTTTCGTTTTAAGGCTTTGAGGTATAGGTGACGAGAAGACCTGACGAAGTTTTCCGAACGCTGCCCAGCCCAGCTGTATCCGCCTCTGAATCTCCTTTTCGAAGTTTTTCCTCCCTAGTTGGAACTTCTGTCCTAGGTACACGTATTCGGAAACAACTTCGAGGGAGACTCCGTTCACGGCGACCGGCCCCGGATCAACGTGCTCGTTGAACATGACCTTGGTTTTATCCAAGTTCATCCGGAGGCCGATACGCTGAGACGCATTCGCTAGGCTGTCCAGCATTCGTTGAAGATCCTGCAACGTTTCAGCCATAATGACGATATCGTCTGCAAATCGTAGGTGAGAGATGTGTTCGCCATTTATATTGATGCCGCAGTCTTCCCAGTCCATCGTCTTGAACATATCCTCCAGAGCGTTAGTAAACAGTTTCGGCGATATGACGTCGCCCTGCCGTACTCCTCGACGAAGGTGAATATGTTCAGTTTGCTGATTCTGCACTTGAACGGTCATCATTGCGGCTTCATAGAGACATCTCATCACTTCGATGTATCGCCAGTCGACTTGGCATCGCTGCAAGGATTCCAGAACAGACCAGATTTCGACGGAGTCGAAGGCCTTTTCATAGTCCACAAAGGCTAGACACAGGGGACGATTGTACTCCTTAGTCTTCTGTACAATCAGCCGCACTGTGTGGATGTGGTCTATGGTGCCGTATCCACTTCGAAATCCGGCCTGTTCCGGAGGTTGAAACTCGTCAAGTCTTCGCGCAAGACGGTTCGTTATGACCCTTGAAAACAACTTATATACGTGACTCAGAAGCGATATAGGTCGATAGTTTTTCAGAAGAGTTTTATCACCTTTCTTGAAAAACAGGACAACAACGCTTCTGTGCCACGCATGTGGAGTTTTCCCAGAGAAGAGGACAGTATTAAACAACTCCTGGAGCTCCCTCAATACAGGAGTTCCGCCTGCCTTAAGTAGCTCAGTTGTTATTCCATCTTCACCTGGGGCTTTTCCATTTTTGAGTTGTTTAAGGGCCAACACGATCTCGTCTAAGCTTATCTCGGGCAGGTCTTCTGTGTAGTGGCGTGTTAGGGTGGCTCTGACATCTTCATAGCGACAAGAATCGGGGCGAGGTGCATGTGAAGCGTACAGCTGGCTATAGAAGTTCGCGACCTCCGAGAGGATCTCTGACTTTGAGGTAACCTCGATTCCCGCAGATGTGGTCAACCTCGTCAGGTGGCTTCTTCCAAGTGACTGGACGAACACTTTTGACCCCCGGTTTTGCTCAATTGATTTTTGGATCAAGAGCGTATTGGAGGCGCGGAGGTCGCGTCGTACCAGTTTTGTGATGCGTTTATTGAGTGCCCGGTGTTCTGACGAAGTTGACGGGGGGTTTTCCCGCCTTTCACTCATAAGGTCCAGAGTCTCTCCCGAAAGTTTCGACTTCTTGCCCGTACGCCTCATTTTGCAGAATTTGGTGCCCTCTTCTCGTAGGATGTCCACCACTTGGTCGAGTTTCTGGTCAATATCGTCTGTGGTTTCCAGCGCTGCGAATCGGTTTGCTAGTTTTAACTGGAATGGTTCGGAGCCCACAATGGTTTGGAGCAGATTGGGTCGGAGCCTGGACTTCATTAAGCGGACTCTTTCGCGCTTGAAATCGATATTCAGAGTGCCTCGGACAAGTCGGTGATCGCCTCCGGTGTTAAACCTAGCAAGCACTGAGACATCTCTGAATATGCGCTTCTTGTCCGTCATGATGAAGTCGATCTCATTTTTTGTGTGACCGTCGGGGTGTCGCCACGTCCACTTCCTATGGGGCTGCTTCTTGAAAAATGAGTTCATCATAAACAGCCCCTCTTTTTCGAGGAAGTTGACGAGCATTTGCCCTCTGTTGTTTCTGCTACCAAAACCATGTGGCCCGACCGAGCATTCGCCGCTAGTTTGCGCTCCTACTTTAGCGTTGAAATCTCCCATGACAACGTTGTAGTGGGCCCTAGAGGTGTTATGTAGGGCCTTGGAGATATCCTCATAGAAGGTCTCCACTTCGTCGTCCGAGTGTCCCGAGGTCGGTGCGTACGCCTGCACAACTTTGAGGGTATACCTCTCAGTTAGCTTAAATATTAGGTACGCTACCCTTGTCGAGACACTGGCCATTTCTTCAACGTTGTTAGAGAGATCTCGATGGACCAGAAACCCGACGCCGCCCTGGGAAAGCCGATCTCCCTCTCTGAAATACATAAGGTGGCCCGATTCTAGGGTTACAGTGTCCTCACCCTGTCTGCGAATTTCGCTTAGTCCCAAGATGTCCCACCTTATGCATTTCAGCTCCTCCTCCAGCTGTAACAGGCGTTCGTCGAGTCGCAGCGTTTGTCCATTGTACGTAGCCAGGGTCAGTTGTTTAAGGGGTTGGCGGCCTGCCGTAGCTCGGGGATTCTTAGCAACCCCTGCCCCGCCGTAACCATGACCGCCGCCTTGATCAGGAATAGCGGGGCGGCCGAGAACTGGGGACCGTCTTTTCTGTTGTTCTGCCATATGAGGTTTTGCCCATAATCGCCACGCTGGGCCTTGCGGGTTGGCGATCGCAGGGCGCAGCTCCTTGAACCAGTAACGCTGCTTCCCGTCGCTGGTCTATTTAATTTCACTGCGCTTTGGAATGGTTATACCGCCATTCTTCGGTTGCCAGAGCCTCGTTCGTTAATCAGCAGGGTATACCACGAGCAGGAGAGGTTGGCTTGGAGCGTTGAGATGGTAATCACGCCCCCTTACACCCCACTACGTCCTAGTGCGGTCTAACCTTTAAGTGACAATTTCGATATTAAATTATTTTTCAGGGTAATTTAGGTGTGTGGCGAAATTTACTAAAAATTAACAGAGTCATCGAAACTGAACAACTCATTATCATCTTCCTAGCCTGTTCCTGTATTTCACTTAGGTCGACTACCTAACCAAACTGAACAACTACCACAAAGAAAAAAAAATACTGAAGCACTGATGTTTCCGATTTCTAAAAGATTTTTCAGGTGAAAGTTGTTGGGTTTCGATGAATGAGCAACAATTAATAGATTTTTATTGAAGCTGTCCCTTACACCCGTTATATAATCATCCATTATATTCTGGTACAGTAAGCGTTAAGCTTTACTTTGCAACACACTTTACAGCTGACCGTAAAAGCCTTCAAGTTTTGCTTTTGACAGAAACTTAATTAAAACAAGTTTTATGTTCTTACTAATAACCCTGGTATTACTTCTTGACAAGAACAGACTTTTAGCTTCTGGAGTTTTGATAATATTGACGTACTACCAACAACTATTATATTCTATCGCCAGCGATAAAAGGACAAATTATTAAAAGACAAATGAGGCAACAAGAAGCTGTAAAACGGGGGCTTTACAAGCCTTTACAAAGGTGAAAAGAAACGTTCCTGGTCGACTAGCAAGAGGGTATTCACGAAATTGCATTAGGGTTCGTTAATAGAGATCGCATATTTTAAAAGTCTTTAGGTACTCTCTGTTTTCTGTATGTTTCTTATACTTACTTACTGAAAAAATAGCAATGACAGATGATGACAGAATGCCTACGGTAAAACATGCCAACTCAAATCTTACAAAAAGCAACAAAATTATTTTTGAAAACCTATTGTTTTGCTAAATGGAACCAACCATGACTTAAATCGAGAAAAGCGCTGCAATTTCACACAAAAGCTAAAGACATGTATTATTTCAAACCACAAGCACTTTGAAGTTAGTGGCGTCTATGTAATATGAGACTATTTTCCTTAAAACAAATCCTCGTTTAAATATCATTTTACCTGAGGAACTCTACACCGTAACCATCCTCAGGCACACTAACTATAATTGCAGCCTCGAGCTTAAAAGGAGACGGATGAAAGGATACTCTTCTGTAAAAGTCCTTAGTACGTGAATGCAGCTTACCAAGATCCTACCGCCTGCGCCAAATACGTATTTTCTTTCAAATAGAGTTCAGTTTTCAGAAAAACCTCGACCGTAATAACTTCGTCGGTCTACAATGTCTAGTTTTCTGTCTGGATAGCGAAAAGGTTAAACCATTCTAGCTTTTAAGTTAGTAAAAGAACATTGCATACCCAATGGGCTGAAGTGAAGATGTGAGGTTTGAGGTTATGAATAAGTAAGTGTTTTATGATAGTACTTGGTTGTTGTTAAGTCTCATTAGAGAGACTATAAACTCATGTTGGTTGATTAACGTGCTGAAAATTGTATAATAGCATCTGGCAAGCGAATTAATTGTTATTTAGTTCAAAATTAGTTTATATCCTACAAAGTGGATTTATTTGTAGAAATGGGATTAATATGTAAGCTAGGAAACCTTTATTACTCTAGAGAAATATTAGTTTAATATATTTACATAGTTTTTCAACCTATTTAAAAAGGCATCTTTTGGTTGCATTGCAGATGCTTTGAAAATAGATTAAAATTATTATATAATGACAGTGAAAGTTTGTTTATAACTATGTAAAGTAGGTTATTAATTTGGTGATTTCGTAATAAAATGGGCTCTTTTTTTAAAAGTTTTTAAGTCGATTATCGTAAAGAAAACACTCACAGTGTAATTTACGATTTTGATTCCATTGTTCTCATTTTGGTAAGGTTGGGTTGAATCACCTTTATTGTCTGAAAATTGATGGCGCATTGATTCGTTGTCAATCCGGTCACTGAGTAATTAATCAACTAGAATCCGGTTCTGTATCCGATAATAAATAGTCCTCCCAATCTCACAGAGATCGGCCACCTGCGCGGGACTAGTTTTTAGTGCCCAAATGTTTGCGCAACACACAAGTGCACTCTCTATTCCTTCAATCTCTTATTCTGATGGGACAGTAATGAATGAGCATCGCGCGCCTGGATTTAGTATAAACGCAAATTTCTCATTACGAGCGAATGCTCGCAGTGAAGTGACCTTACAAATATATTTTGTAATAACGCAGGTTGAAATCCCAAATTAGAATTACGATTTAAACCCAAAACAATTTTCATTAGAACCCACAAATCCCAAATTCGTATTAACTTTCAAATCAACCTGAAATATATCAATTAACCAAGCAATCAAACTGAAAATTACCACAAATTATAACCGAATCCAAAGCGCCTGTTCCAATTTGAAAGTTATTATCTTAGCAGCCGTGAGCTGAACCCTATTAACGATTGGTTCAGATTACCTTCGGCCGATTCCATCTGTTCTAAAGTTACATACATAAATATTATACTTGCGCGCGTATCCCTGGCGGGGAAGGTAGAGTAGGGTGTCAATGGCTTACTGAAATGTTACTTAGAACCACGCCTGTTGAATACCCGCGCCAGAGTCTTTGATTGTGGAAACCTTTACGGTACCTACCTATCAAGTGGAGCGAGTATTTAGGATATTTGGTTTTCAAGTTGTCTAATTGTTATAATTGGTAGGTACCGAATAAATGCTTTTGTTTCTTTTTATAAGCTCATTATGTGAATTTATTGTAAATAAAGTTATTAGTTACAACTGTACTAAATATGTGGACGCTCATATATGAATGTCATAAACACAGCAAAACTTTGCACACCGATTGTTCGGTCGAATACATTGATGCTATTTTTATTTTTAAGATCTTTTGTTATTGTACATGTATTCTAGCAAATAAATGCCTTATCTTATCTTATCTTATCTTATCTTCTTTTCTTTCTTTCCTATGTTCCTGTTGTGACTGTGAAAATCTATGATTTTCAACTTTCTATGCAGCAACTTCCCACGGTAAGTTCATCAAAAATGTCTTTTTTTAATTAAAATGGGTTAGCTCTTGACACAAAGGTCAGCGATGACCGTGACAGAGTCGACGATGGAGAGAGCTAACCCAGAAGACGCCTGTTAAGGCACTGGTAGTCTCACGCACCGACGGAACACAGCAAGCTGTTTGGCGCCGGACTCCGGTGGGAGGGTAGTCGTGAGCCAGGCGGCCCCTTGCGGAGCCTACCACCGCTTTGTTGGGATCATTCAGTCGGACTTATTCACAGGCAAGCCTGTGTTGCCGTTGCCCGGGGTGGACCACTAGGAGGTAGATCCCATCCCACCTCGAAACGAAACGGTCTTGTTGAAACGGTACTCAATCGGCACAATTACTTTACTAGGGCAAAACCAAATTTACAACTGACTAATCGAGAACCCAATATTCCGATCAGGAACTACTCTGCAAGACATTATGCAAAATAGTGGCCAAATTCACTAACCTCTGGGTAAACGTATTTTCAGACCGTCAAATTACTTCTCAACGTTAACTATAACAGGATTTTAGGAACAGGCTCCTGATAGTGTATTCAGTCTGATGGCACAGTTCACAACGCTATAATAATAGGACAGGTTTCCGCAGGAGTTTTTCAGTCAATAAAACTGAACAACTTTCACCAGGAAACAGGAAATGAAAAAAAATTACCGGTTGCTCTCCGGGAGTGCCGGCAGAAGCGAAAAACTGAACAGATGGCGATAGTAGGTTTCTAAATCGCAACTCTGGTCTGACGCGATCATTTTTTGTGTAACCAGAGGTCAGGAACTCTGGATCTGTCGCGGAACGGCCATTTTTCTTGGCCTCTGTTTGCATACAATTTGTGTGTGACCAGAGGTCAGGAGCTCTGGTCTGACGCGAGTTTGACAGTTTTTACCCATCCCAAAAAGTGCACAACGCCACTAAAGAAGTATAAATAACATAATTATCTTTTTCGACCAATATGTTTTAACATCGTAAGATTTTTCTCTGTGCGATCTGTGATTCCCAATAATTTCTACCTAAGTATTACTACCAGAATAATCTTACGAGTAGTATTCTTGGATTTTTCGACTCGACCAACGACCCGATGAACCCTAGTGTCAGAGTTTAAGTATTATTTTTGTAAAATAAATTGTATTCATTCCGTACCTGGCGGACTTACACAAAATTTCGTGATGACAGCCAACCAAGTTAAACGTCGCAAATCAGCTTACGTCTAAAGAGAATTAACACTTTAACTGCGTGGGTATATATAAATCAGGAAGGAGTTATCATTGAATCAAGGCATAAAGTAAAAAATATAAGTTAAATACAAAATGGCCCAATGGTGTAGTAGATAGGGCCGCTGGCTCGTGTTACGGCCTGATCGCCCCATTTCATGATGCTGTCGGATGGGCATGTAAATAGTCGGCCCTGTACCTGATTTCTCTCTGGTCGTGTCAGTCAATCTGTCCCATTGAATAAGAGATTGAATGAATAGAGAGTGCACTTGATGTGTGTTGCGCAAACACTTGGGCACTAAAAAGCGCAGTTGGCCGATCTCTGAGAGATTGGTCGTCATCACCGACAATCGGTTGGGAGTCTTGGGAGGACTATTATTTATTATGTTTGTTTAGTAGTGAATGTGTTGAAATAAGTAATTTTAACACTTTCCTGGAAGCCAATTACATACTCAGCAAGAAGATGAAAGCATTTGAAAATCTACACTGAAAAAACTGATAATGATAGATGACGTGAATTCAGCTTAAAACATGATGAATTCACGTAAAGTAGGGAGCATACTGACATCACCAAAAATAAGGATGATAATACTGTTGCTGATGATAGCGGCATTTAAGAGGACATATCATCATGGATTTAGTGGGATGAGTATGCATTACTTAATTATGTTCCTACTGTTTATGTTCCATTTCCTCATATCTCGTGGTATGACCTATTATTTTTCCTACAATTTTGTGATGACGTGCTCACGTCTCCATTGATGTCCTACCAAACTATTAATATTTCCTCTTATTTTGGGTTATGACCTATTATTTTTCCTACTATTTCGTGACGACGTCATCACATCTCCTGTGGTATCATACCAAATATTATTATTTCCTCTTATTTTGGGTTATGACCTATTATTTTTCCTACTATTTAGTGACGACGTCCTCACATCTTCGGTGGTGTCATACGAAATAATATTATTTCCTCTTATTTTGGGTTATGATCTATTATTTTATACGTTTTGAAGGGAAACCAGAGTTACCGATACCAACCGCTCCGGCTTACTTATGATAACGCCGTGAACACAACGATACCGCGTTTCAGATACTAACAGCGACATCTCTCGGATTATTTGTGCGTAATCAGAAGCTCGAGTATGGCCAAATATACATAATTCATCAACCTTATGACGTAGGAATTTAATTTATAAATAGCGCATCGTCTAATTAGAGTAGATAGTATATCCTGTCAGTTGGGCCTACTGCTTCCGTCAAAGTGTGAACGCTTCACTACACTAACCTTCCTTTCCTTGTAATTAATTCCTCCTACTACACTACAGTTTCAAGTAAACAATAAGCAGTAATCCCACGCTATTTCCATTCATGTAAGATATGAAATTATTCTTTTGATTTATGTTTTCAAATAGGCGCACTGCGAGCTCAGAACTTTAAATTAGAATTCTGTTATGTTTTTATTGTAAGTATGAACACTATAAGCAACAAAATCTTTTTAAAATAAATTGTATATCTCTACATACATACATACATATACATATATTCACGCCTTTTTCCCTAATGGGTTAGGCAGAGCGTAATCGACCTAATCAAAGGTCGTTCCGCCACGTTTGACAAGTTTTGAGGGTTATTCCAGATAGATCTGTATATTGCTATAGTGACAGGTTGTCAGCCCATCGCCTAAATTAGAATACTGAAACCCTCGAATCCCTTAGCTGATTTTTACAGCATGCCCGGCAGGAGATGCAGCTGGCACATTCTATGTTTTTCTATCACTTCCAGTCCAGCATGGAAGAATCTCTATGATTATAATATTCTCATTTACCATCCCGCCTCAGGGAAGTTAAAAGAAATACGTACTAATGTAGTAGGAAATCTCAGAAAGTTGATTAGTGTCATCGTAAATTTGTAGGAATCATACAAAAGTTGATGAAGGTCCTCTTAAATATGACTTTCAGTAATCGTATTATAGTATTCTACCCTATTACCTACAATATGGTGACTTCAGTATATTTTAAGAGATACGTCTTCATATAAAATATGAAATCTGCATTAAATACGGTGACACTTTCATTGTATTTTATAAATATAATCTTAATTATGAGTATCATTCAAAGTAAGAAAGTTTTTTATTTACGATTACTGAGTGTTGTTGTATGAAGAAAATAATATTATTTTAAGTGACCAGTTTTTAAGGTGATAAGCATCATAATATTACCTTAATTACCCAAATAATTTGATTACATCTTACACGTTTTAAAAATGGCATGATATTGAGCTATTATCTCCTTTTCTTATGACAACGCACCTATTTTACACCGATATCACGATATTTTAAGATTACGCCAAAATGTCATTTTTCTCAGTGTAATTTGTTACGGGTTGTCGGATTTGTTTACTGTTGAGAGTTTGTTAATATTACATTTTAAAATAAAATTATATAAATTAAATACTCCGGGACAAATTGAAACAACAACATTTAGATTATTAGAACATCCGTATATACTTCTTTACTGGACTGAGAGCTATAAAAAGATAGAATGTGATATTGAATATTCCTATATTATTATCGAATACAAAATACTCGATTCATAGATAGGTACAACGCACAATTGCATGCCGATAGGTAACTGGAATTCCAGTTGAAAAATGTAACAACATAACATTTCATAGCATTCCAAAACTAGGAATTTAGGATTCATACCGGCCAGTTCGTATATCGGCCCATTTAGAACGGTTCCTTGCGACTTTTTCACATTTTTCACGCAATGTTTGCATTTTGTTTTGACCAGTCGCCGTGTAGTCGCGACAGCCGTACGGAACCTTATCTGTCATTCCTGATTAAAAAGTTCTTGTAAAATGCCGTCCGAGCCAAACCGATGTAAACCGGACGGTCTGAATTCTACCGTAATCACCATTTGGTCAAAAAACTTTATAGGTAACCCTCCTACATCATGCGAAAGTTATTTCTCCAACGTCCAAGCCACAAGCCCATTTGGAATCGACGATCTTCAAACTGGGACTTCAAGTCCATAAATTCCCGTTATGGGTGAACCGATCCAAAGCATGGCATATAAATTTATTAGCACCAACCCTAAGTTATACGTACGGGCGCAAATCTAACCTAATTTATTGCATTTATGTGTTTCTCGAGTTCGGAATGGCTCTCGCTAGCGTGTATTTAGTACAGCTTGACATCCATTGCTGTTTTAAAACCAGAGACGGCGGAAACTCTAATAAAGCGAACTTATAAGACCTGGAATATTCACAAAAGGGTTGAATAAGGTAATCTGGGTGGTATCATAATCTATCTCATAGCGGTCCTCTCCTGACAATAATAGGATCACAGGTTTCATGTTCATAAAAGTAAGCACTGTTGGTAACTAAATAGGTGTTTGTCTTTTTGTGACCACATTACTTTTTTTTTTTTTTTTTTGAGATTTCTGGATGTGCTTGCTTCATCAGTCACCATTTACGTAGAGTTTAAAGCCGGTATCTTTGTTCTATATATAAACCTTGACATGTCAAGGTTTTGATGTCATGCAGCAATGTACGTCAAGCAATCTTAGAAAGGTACAAGTTCAAACTACACAACTTCTAGTTGGGATAGACTGAATGGTCAAGAAGTACGAGATCGATTTGGGTGCGTTCTGTAAGTGGTTTCAGTTTGTAATCAAGATTCTATTATGGGTATTTGGTATAAGTTTCGTAATAGATTATAGATTTAATAATGTTTGATTGGCTTGTATTTGATTTGGGTTGACCGGCTATTTTCTGTTCAATAGTAATCTTTGAAAACAATTTAAATTGGACCGATATTGTAACGAGAAACATTATTTGTTTTCCACACAAGGCTGAACATAGCAAACATTATTTTGATTAAATAAGATCAGTAGTAGACGTTTTTGATTTGTAGCTCAATTCCCATCCCGTGCTGAACGAGATCAATAGGCTTCTTTTTGGCTTTAACAAAAACACTTGTATTTTCCACCAATGGCACACAAGACGCTGATAAAACTTGACGACGCATTCATCACCATCCCAACGATCTAGACTGCTACTAAATTCTGTTACCCTAGTACCCCGTTTTTCCACTCGCTCGGACTCTTATCTCGCTCTTATTGAAACTAAAGCGCCCCCTTGGGAAGGGGCGGGGATGAAAAATGGTACACTTTGCCCTCTGAGTGGGCAAGGCAAAGATTATCGTATGAGGGATAAGGCAATTACGTGTGTTACGCCAGATTTATCAATTTTTCAAAGAAAAAGGGTTTTAGTTTGTAAAGGTTCATAAAGGTTTTGTTAAAGGTGCTGGTACAAAGAATCTCAATTGACCTATGTAGCACTTCATACGACTATATTATTTAGTTAACTAACAGATTTTGAAAACTATGCCAATTGGCCCAAATGTAAGGAATATCCAAGCCATGACTTTTAAATTAAATATCGAAGAATTAGGTATTAAAATTTTAGATCCAAAATCTAAAATCAACGTAACATTGTTTGTAGCATAAAAATAATTTATAAGTTGGTACTATATGCAACAGATACTGTTGATAGAAGAGATAGAGAGTTTCAAAATAAAGTGGCCTCAATTCGTAAATAGCTTCGACTTAAGTAATTTAAGTTTAGTCCTGTCACTTTCTAAAATTTAAATAAAATAGAGACAGCAACACAACAGCTGATTAAAATTGTGTCAAACTGACGTATTACGCTCAAAATAAGTCAAATTAAGTTGTGATGTGAAAGGGTCGCGACTAAAATGCGTTTCGTTTCGTGCATTCGATCTATGTGACAGGTTTATAATAATTCCGTCCGTACTGCCATCCTTTTCTGTTCGCTCGAGATGGAAAGTGAAAGGACTAAACTTAAATAAGTGAAGTTGGTCCTGTAACCGAATCGGCGGCATTGTTTGATTTGCTTTCTGAGTATTTCGGTGAAAATATCACTGAATTGTCGGTGGATTCAACTTGCTCACAATATTTTCGTTTGTTCACAATATTTGATTCATTCCTCGTAATCCGAAAAAATCTTTTCCATGTAAATAGAGTGAATAATCCGTTAGCTTTTTGCAGACCGGATTATATAACTGGATCATAGCCAAAGCCAATCCAAACCCGAATATCAAATATCAAATGTGCAATGTGTAGGTATAATGAAATGTGTATAAGTATTGTTGAGACTACATGATGAATTCCAAGACCCCATGTTTGAACTGAAAGTTGGGCACTATCAATTTCAGCAACTTTTTACTTATTCAGATGATTCTTTGTTGTAATCTGGCACGGGTTACTACGTGTTAAAATAAAAAAAAATATTCATTACCGAAAAGCAACATTCTCTAGAAATTTATGTAGTGAAGGATATTTAAAACATTTCAGTTTTAAAAAATGTGACTAAAAAAATATACATTTAGGTATTTAGGTACATCGAAAATTGAAATGGTACTCTAAAAATAACCAACATAAACCGACTTTGTTTACACTTTTAGATACTAGGGCTATCATACCTATACCTACCAAAATAGAGTATGTTGGTGTAACAGAAACTTTAAAAAAACAACGTTAGATACGGTAGTGGAAACAATTTTTTATACATTCGGAAAAAAATCTTATTTTACCATTTCTTACTAAAAAATAAATACCTATATTATATTAAAAATTTAAAATATTTATAAAAGTATACAGTATTTTTTCGATTTATCATTTTAATTATTAACTTATTTAACTCTCAAAAGATGCGTCCTCACTGATAGCATTCGTAAAAGTATAAAGGAGAAGTATATAAAGCCGTGCTTACTACATAGATAACCCATGTGCGCACAGTTTGTTCGCGAACGAATGCTCTTTGTGAGGACGCACCTTTATAATAATGTAAATATTAAAAGCGTGTAGGTATTAATTACCAAGAGTAAGACGAACTTATAGCCCGAAAAGTTGATGACATACATACAAGCACGCCTTTTTCCGAATGGGGTAGGCAGAGCGTAAACGACCAAAGAATAGGTCGTTCCACCACGTCTGACAAGTTTTGAGGGCAATTTTAAACTGAAAAGTGTATTGCTTTAGTGACAGGTTGTCAGTCCATCGCCTAAACTGCAATACACTGTAACCCTCAAATCCCTTAGCTGGTTTTTACAGCATGCACGGGAGGAAATGCAGCTGGCACATTATATGTTTTTCTTTCACTCATAGTCCAGCATGGAAGACTCACTCCCAGTCCAGCATGGAAGACAGTATGGAAGAAAGTAGATGACTCTTCCTTAAAATAATAATTTCTTAAGCAAGATATTCCATATTTAGCAATTATACAACACATTTCAAAATAACACTGTGAACAGTTTGAACACAAGACCCTAAGGCTCGTATTTATAAAGCGATCTCAAGATTGAGAGCAATATTAAGTATGGATTTGACAGATCGTTTTTTACTGAAATGACATTTCTGATACGGACTCAAAGTCGCTGTCACTCTTGAGAGCTGATTATAAATACGGGCCTAAGTGTTTTCGCGAACACTATCTGTTAAATAAGTGTTCACCAAAAAGCTTTCAATGACCGTTATCACCAAAAATAGAAAGATATACCTCCCGAATGGTATGATTGTTTTCCCAATTCTGTTTACCCTGGACAAAATCCATTTCGTTTTGAAATATTGCGTGTATCCAAAAAGAGAAGCTGCTATTTGAACAACGATAGATTTACCTTTGGCAGTTTTATGGACAGGACAATAACCACACCTGTGCCTTAAAATAAAAAAAAAGTGTTTGTGTATTTTTAAGTTTACGAAAAAATTTAAAGGTTGGTTTCCCTTCTGGGTTGCGGAGGTCAGATGGCAGTCGCTCTGTGTAAAAACCAGTACCCTCGTTTGATCTCCTAGATTAGGTAGCCGACCCCGTGAAATACGGTAAAAAAGGCAAAACAAATCTACATAAAAACTTCTGTTTATTTTGAGAAAATGACATTCAAAACTTTTAATCTTGTTTTATTTTAAAATGAGACACCATACGATTATTTAATGGAATGAATTTCAAACTTAATTTGATGCTGACGAAGTTACGCCATAATTTTAAGGGTTTAATTTGTTGAAAAGGCTTTACAAAGAAATAAAATTGTTCATGATTTTTTCATTGCATCAGATTTTTGTTAAAAATTAAGAATGTTGACAGATCATAGTGTAAAAAAAACTTTTTTCCCACTTTCACCTCAAAAAGAGCACATTTCCCGCCTAAATTCAGTGAGGAAAAGGCCATTTTATTCTTAAGAGAGACCAAGTAGCTTTTTAATTTTATTAAATGAGGCAAAGGTATGTCATTTTTTGACACAACTGGTATCCAAATGGTTTTTTTATTTTTTTTATTTGGTCTCTTGGGGGTGCGATCTGAAAATTGATGCAACCTAAAATTTTATTTTGTAGACTATTTTGTTACGTTTTACTGTCTTGTAAAGTATTAAATTTTAATGTTTAAATATATTATTATTGTTGTAATTAATTTGATTTGTATTAAAAAGATAAAATTAATAACATTACATGCTAATTTTAGAATAATTTTACGTCTGCTTAATTTATTTTTTAAGTGTTGTTGCAATTTCCGAACGCAACTTTTCCAATAAAAAAGTAATAATGGCATTTTCTCCTAATTTCACACCTCAATATTTTCTCACTGAAAGTGGGAAAAGTTGTATGTATCACACGAGAGCGAATTCATTTACATCTCGTGCTTTGAATCCTTCGGTGAGCTCAGGATACTATTTTTTAATCACTCGCTACGCTCGTGATTCAATTTTAGTATCCTTCGCTACCTCAGGATTCAAAATCAGCACTCGCAGTAAAAACGAACTTCCCTCTCTTGTTGAACAAATAACTATTTAATTTGGGGTATTATATTTAATTACCGAACAGGACGTTACTACCCTAGTACTATTATATTATATTCTGTGATAGTTATATCTTGGTTTTCCTTAAAATATTCAATTTTTCAAATTAGTTGTTAATCTTAATATTCGTTACAAATTATGTTCTTCTTACAGCAATTTAATATTTACGCAGTTGTGTGTTTTAAAAACCTTTTAATTTACTTGCTTAACTGTATTTTTTTTTTTAGTTTACTAACTCTGCATGATTGAAACTGGAATATAAGAGTTTTATTAATTTTTAACAACAATTAGCTGTACTTATATTGTGTTCTTACAAATTCCACTGGGAATCGAACTGGGCCCTCCGGATCGAGGGCCCACGGCTCAGATCACTAGATCACAGAAGCAATCTTGTATTACCAACCACGCGGCTATTAACAAAATTTATTGCTACAAAAAAAAAAGAATATTGAATTCATTTCTCTCTTTATATTGCCTTTGCGTTTGGCATGAAAGAAAACCTCTAATAGAGACAAAAGAGACAATTGTGATTGATTCGGGAAGGTCTAATATGATTTTCTTTATTATTCCTCTTCTTTAGGCTTCTTTGCCGTTCGTATCTTGGCAGTAGGTCAATGACCCACTGAAATATTTATGGCTTAAAATTTATTTGTTATAAAAAAAAAAACAATTTTTGTAGAGGGTATTTTCTTTTTATAAGACCAAAGGTAAGATTTTGTATTTAAGGAAATAGGCATTTAAAAGAACTTCCTTTTTATAATTATATTCTTTTTTTTATAAAGAATTTCTAGAGCTTGAGACAGCAATATTGAGAATGCATAATTATATTGCTAAATTTTAAAATTGGTAACCAGATTAAACTTACTTTTTAGACAAGAATCTTTTTTTTTTCAGTATACCGAGGTGTAAGGGATATCGAACCAGAATGAAAAAAAAATTTATAACAAAAAAAAATGTTTTTCGTTTCCTGAAATAATTTCCCAGTGAAAGTTGTTCAGTTTCGTTGACTGAACAACCCCTATCAGTTTTTGGTACGCTGTCCCTATACACACACCCCGTATATAACATAAAACTTTACGTGTTTATTTTTAAAATCCCTAACCGCTCTAAATTGAGCATTCTGAGCTTACTCTGAGCGGTCCAATCTAGCCGCGTCTGAGCGTTCCGGCTCTTAGACAGATTTCCTGTACTTAGCGTGTGCTCTGGCTCATTCTGTACCGACGTGCATTTAGAAGCAGGTCATTGGCCTTTACGTCTACAACGTCCTTTACAAAAAACGTTTAAAATTTAGAATGTACCAGCGCATTCTATTCTAAAATTTTCTTTGAAACCTGTAAGAGAGGTTTCAGCAAATACCATACAACGTGTAACAGAAAGGGTCAACCAACGCACAATGAAGACTGTCTACTTAATAATTATTAAATTATTTAGTCAGTTGAAAGCTAACTTGCCCACAGGTAACATATAATTTTTATTTTATAGCAGGAAAATCCTGAACACTTTTTCTAAGGGCCGACTAGGTTGCAAGAAAAATGGGCCTCACGTTGTTTTCTGACCCGTTAATAAAATGTGGTCCAGCCACTTAGCCGCTTGTTCCGCACTATTAGACAACACGGACTTTGCACATGGGCTTTGTCTGGGATTAGTTGGCAGCTAAAGATTTTTGAACGGTCAGAATTGTTGCGGCAAACTTGGAAAAAGTTTTATTATACTTTAGGAGATGAAATTCCCTTGTACCGAAAGAAACTTGCATCTAATGTATTTGATCTTTTAAATTTAAACTGCAGTAAAAGAAAAAAAATCGTTTAATAAACACCAGAAAAATTACAAATTCGTCTGACAAAAATAATACCTATCTTTTCTCCAGCCAGAGCCTTCTAGGTCAGGAATCCAATATTTCCCAAGCCATACTGACTTGATTACTGTTTAGGGAAATGTTAGGGAAAAATATTTCAGATGACGGGAAATTGAGATACGGTAAAGATACTTCTTCACACTATTAGTTTTCAGTTTACTAAAATTTGTTATTTATAATGGCGAAAAAGTATTATTCCTGATTACATTACAATAATAGGCCTTACATGATACCTACCTACTTTGCAACTGTTACTGCATCTAACCTAAAATTTAAATTTCCGGATTCCAAACTTTCGGTGCAGAAACGAAACGCAATATAAGAGAGCCATAAAACTGCGGTGTGCGGCGATATAAATCATTCTGCCGCATAATATCCCTGGATCTGGGGGGGGGGGGGGGGGGGTCTATTCCACAGGCTATGTATGAAGTGCGAGCCCATCTTGAGGTATGAGGGTTCGCTGGATATATCGGCCGCGGTAAAAGTTATGTTCCGGAATTTAGTTTTAGTGGAATTGCTTGAGTGAGATTGAAAGTATAGATAACGA
Organism: Scrobipalpa atriplicella; assembly: GCA_029255725.1. NCBI lineage: Eukaryota > Metazoa > Arthropoda > Insecta > Lepidoptera > Gelechiidae > Scrobipalpa > Scrobipalpa atriplicella. The sequence goes on from JARACY010001986.1 coordinate 24,083, forward strand.
TAATTTTCCTCGAAATTTGGCCCTCAGGGGGTCTATTCAGCTCTGGCGCGTCGAGCGCCTTATCTTGACTTTGACAGAACTTTGTATGGAAGACGTCATCACTCGACGCTGCCAAATTTTTCGCTTTGTTTGTAAACAAACAGATGTCAAGTTGCGTATGATAAGGTACGACCACGCTTTAAATTCGCGTGGTGAAAAAAGGAACTTACGCTGCCACCTTTAGATTTGACATTGATTTGATAGTTCTCCTTGTACTGCTGCGCCTCCGCCCACGTTCATTGAGAACCGTATCAAACTGTAATTTTTTGTTCCTTTCTACAATATATTTTTTATTAAATTCGTTTTTTGTCTATGATATCGGTAATTTGATGATAATTTGACAACCCAAAATTGTATTATTTACCTTTATTTTCGACAAGCACTCGACAACGAGCCAGGCGACGATTAGGTGCCTTTGCAAAGGCGAATGGGTCAATATTATGTATTAAAAGTATTATTATTACTTTATTTCTTCTATCATATATCATCTATAGGTTATCATTGATATTATGGGTAAAATGCACCACTTTGCACAAAGTGGTTTAGACGATACGCCCACTTTCAAAATTATCTATCTTTTACACGAAATTTGGTGCCGTCGCAAAGGCGAATGGGTCAAAATTATGAATTAAAATTATTATTATTACTATATTTTTCCTATAATATATGATCTATAGGTTATCATTGATATTATGGGAAAAATACACCACTTAAAACAAAGTGGTTTAGAAGCAACGCCCACTTGCAAAATGGTCTAGCTTTTACACGACCACTTAGTAGGCACATTATGTATGATTAATGACATAATGATAAACACCACCCTCCCAACTGGAATTAGGCGCCAAATATCATCAAACAAATATTTTTTATTTTATTTTATTTTTTAATATGAGCCACTATAAGTCCATTTCAGGACATGGGCCTGCTCGTGTTGGAGGATAATTGCCTTTCTCGCCACGCTTGGCAGGTGGGTTGTTGCTGTCCAGATCCATTTCATAAATTTAATTGTCGGATTTTACGGCATCCGCGGGAAGAGATGGAGAGATGCTATTCTAATCTGGTATTTGACGCAAAATTATTTGCTGTAGCCCGATCCACCGTCAACTCTTCTGTCACCACTGGTCTGTCTAATGGTCAGAGTCTGAACCTTTTGCCCCTGATCAAGAAATCGTAAAGTTTGCTTTAAATTGGTTTCATTGCTCTCACGTAAAGTTGTGATTGAAGGCTGGCTCTTGAGTACTTAGTTAAGACAATACAGGCTGAATCACCTAACGCCTGCCAAAAAAGATAAATCTGTGCTTCGGAGGGCACGGTAATCCGTCGGTTTGGTCTCATTTGCTAACACGAAATAATGTGAATGTAATAAAATTAAATTACTGCTTTAAATATAATTTATTACACCGAGATTCATCTGTTTTTATAGATTTTCTATTTTATTACGAAACTGAACAACTTTAAAACATATTTGGCTTTCTCAAACAAATGATGTCAGGGGTTCTAAGTTTTGGGGTAATGACCTATTTTTTGCATATTTGGACCTATGTATGTTCTCTGGGGAAAGTTGTTCAGTTTCATGGCTAGCTACGTTGAGTTGATTCACATCACATCCTCAAATTTGGTCAGCCAATCATTGTTTGAGTGAATTATTTATGTTAATCACACTAACCAGTGGTAAATTATGTATTAGTGTCCAAGTGAAACTAAATCAACGTTATGGATTTAATGATAATAAAATAAAACTTAAAATATTTTGATCATTTATTTCAAGAAAAATATAATTTTCATTCGCACGCACTACAATTAAGCTGTTAGTACACGTACGTACACTTAGGCCGGTATTTATAATCAGCTCTCAAGAGTGGCAGCGAGTTTGAGTTCGTATCAGAAATGTCATTCCGGTACAAAATTACCTGACAAATCCGAACTCAATATTGCTCTCAATCTTGAGATCGCGTTATAAATACGAGCCTTAACTATCACAATTATTCACTCAGAGGCCATGCCAATGTGCAAATTTGCTCTCAATATAATAGTTACAGATATTTGGTTCCACTTAGATTTTTGGGCCGATTTGGGGACGTCGATAAAAAGGATCATGCAAGGGTCGGAGTACTAGTTTGCTTTGATCAGCAGAGACTCCTGCTTCCTAAAATGGGCCGGGAGTCTGTGCCCTAAAATAAACTACCGCTGATTATTATGCGGTGGGATGAGTTGCATGGAAATGTTCGCACATCGAAATTGTCTGTATGTTGGATTGCTCTTTTTCTTCGTGGCCGGGAATTGGCAGGATTCTGTGTAGCCTGTCTCACGATGCATTGGCATCTAGTCCTATTACTGGCTTCGTGCGAACATTCGGTAATGGTATTCTTTAACACAGATTTTATCTGATCCGTCCATCTAGTTGGTGAGCGGCTGCGAGGCATTTTCCCCTCCACTTTTCCCTGCACCACCAGCAGTTCTATGGGGAGTTCTCGTTGCGCGTTATGTGGCTGAAGAATTTTGGGATTCGTTGGTAAACTGTGTAAAGTCTACAGTGTAGAAGATAGTTGATTTCTAGATGTTTATTTCTAAATAATATACAGAAAATCTAATTTTTTAACTTGACTAACTGACTGACACTCAAGCTGACACTAGCATAAAATGACAGGAGGTTCCGGAGATCACATGGTTCTAAAGGTTTTAAAATAAGGGTTTATGTGTAAATAAATTTGCAATCAATCATCATCAATCTGTCTTGGAGCCTTTGGGTTAAAACCAAAATACATATAGTTCGAGCACCGGAGCTTCCAGTACTATGGAGTAGAGTGCGTGAGATATATGTCAAACCATTTCTACAAAAAAATGTTTAGAGTGCTTAGGCAGAAAACATACTAAAAGTTCCAATATGTAGGAGGCTGGAAGACCAGGCGGGGGGCCCAAATAGGTCCCACTTTTAAGTTTTTTGCTTACATATCAAAAATGGTGCGTTTTATGAAAAATCTTGCAAAGGCCTAAAAAATGCATATAAAACTTTTCTTCTCGGATCAAAACTTAAAAAGATATAGCGAAAGAATTATGAACGATAATCTAAAATCTTACTGAATGATTAACGAACTCATCAACGCAGATCTTAAAGCTAGAATCATGAAATGAATATGCCAAGTTAGGTGAAAACGACACCCACCGACTGACACATATAGGGATCATCAAAATAGAACTGGTACTTCCCGTCAATCTATAAAGCTGAAAATTGGCAAGTGAATCAGGTTTTGTAAGCAGATAAAGGAAACATTATCAAAACTTGAACAATCGAAGGTTCGGAGTACCTGGTGAGGTGAGTTAGCCTAAGTGCCCAGCTAAACAATAAAAGACACGAAAAATAGTCATGTTACTAGCACTGTGCCAAATATTTTGCTTTTACCATAAAGTGCAGTTTTATGTTTAAAACATTGTACCCTTAGAACTATTTAGCGCGAGAATCGCACGGCTTGCCGGCGGCTTGCCGGCGGGCAGGCTGGCGGCGATAATGCTGGCGGCATGACCGGCGACAATATGCTGGCGGCACAGTGTTGGAGTGACGGCCTTACGATGCAACGTTTTCAAGTTACCTACCAGGAATTAATGATTTTTGTCTTCGCTGGTAACTCGGGAAAAGCGCGTAAAGCTTGTTTTTCTTTCCATGCTGGACCGAGCAGAGTAAAGTTTGCATACTAAAAAAAATTGATCGCATCGCCTCCCGGGCAGGCTATAAAAGCATACAAGGGCTGAAGTATAATATTGTAATTTAGGCGATGGGTTGAGAATATAGAAGACGGACAAGGAGAGCCGACCCCATATAATGGGAATAAAAAAAGCTGACAACATGTCACTGTAATATACAGATTTATCTTAAACAAACCTCAAACAAACGTAGAGGAACGAGAAACGACCTTTGTTTGGGTCGTTAACACTCTGTCTATCCCATTAGAGATACAGACGTGATAGTATGTATGTATGATCTTACCTATTCACTTACTTTTTTACGTCGAAATCTTGGCATTTTTTTACGTCGAAGTAAACAGAGTAAACATCAATCAATCAATCTCATTAAACCTTAGCATTAAACATTATCAATCGGAAGTAGGTTTATTTATAAGTCTATAGTAGTCTATGATCGCTTATCTTGCTTCACTTTCACACTGTATTTGACGGGACCTGTCGAGCTTATGACGAACGGCGTTCGACTCGACGGGGCGAGGCGAGCGTTTTCGAGTAGAATAGACGCCCAGGGCACCTTCGATTCAAAATTTTCTAATGCAGGATTTGATCCCATAGATGGCCTCAACGATCTTCAATTTCTCACACAACCGAAATCCAAACCAATTATCATCGCATTTCTCGATCGTAGCGTTAATCTAACTAATCTTGTAGGTATAGGTAGACGTATCAATCGGTCAATCCGTTCACCAATTTCTGATTATAGATGATAGGCCTCAACTGAGCAAGGCGATTGTTTAGTTCAGCTGGTGATGAATCGATCTGCAGCATAAGCTAACGCTCAAAATGGTTCTGTTCCTACACCAAAAGTCAATATTTGGATATGGTAAGGACATGAGGTAGACGGATCGTGTGTTTCTTTGTCACGAAAGATTATGAAAAGAAAGTTTCCAAAGAGATGAAAAGACCCCCAAAAATCGCGTCATGCACGTTGTTGCACGCTCGTAAGAATGTATCGAAATCCTTTGTCCCCACTGTAATTGTGTTTTGAAGAATGCAATTTCTCGAAGAATTCCTCTATTCACCTGCGACTTGTGTGACGAATGTGGAATTCGGTTTTGGTTGAATGGTTTATTGGCAAAATTTCAAACACAAAAATTCTTTTTATATAAAAAATGCTGGGCAGAAGAGGGTGGGTAGTTTCTGCAAGAAGAATTCTATAGCGGGAAAATCACAAGTGAAAATTGTAATTTCAAAATTTCGTCTTATAAAAATGCGAAATACATTTTATATATTACTTGAATATTATAAAGTCAAAATGTTACAAACATTCCAAAATATGTATGAGGTTATTTTACAACATCAAGTAAATTTTTGTTTGGCTTGGTGTAATGACCGAAAAAGACATTTTTTCCTGTTATAATCAGAGTACCAAAAATTGAAATACCTGTTGATTCCTAACAATTTGTTTTTGCCAAGATCGTCAACCTTTCTTTCAATGGTTGGTATTACAGAGGTCATTGGACAAAGTATAGTGGAGTTCATTCTGTTCATTCAAGCCTATATCCAAAAACTCTTCTTTGATTCTCTTGACTAGAATATTAAGTTCAGGGCTCAATCAAAATTTCGAATTTGTGAAGATTTACTTACCTACACATATCTTTTTCATTTCATGAGTAATGAATAATTAATTTATAACAAAGATTATTAAACACCTAAGAAAATGAATATAATCTTGTTACAATCACGGTCATATTTCTTGAACTTCCTCAATTTTGGAAAAAGTCAGTTAAATTTAAATCTTTTTGTCATTTTAAATTGTCACTTTAAAATTAAGATATACTTTATTGCTTTATTAATATTATATGTCATATTATTTCTAACATTGTGATTTTCTGTCAAATTAATTAATTCGGCACGATTTTCACCACCTTGTTGTCCATGAGCTCATAATTTTTATCCCATTTTTTCCAAAATAATCCGCTTTAAAACGAGTCAGCCCAAAAACCAAAATATCAAGAAAAAAATATTTAAAACGAATAAGAGAAGAATAATTGGTAATTAACTCAAAAATAAGTCTCCGTAATTACATTTTAAATCGCAACGAAGTAATCCTGAGCCTTGAGATAAAAAAATACTAAGAGGAAAAGTAAAACGAAAATTTGAATGCTTGGTGCAAGGGAAAGGATATAATTACAAAGTACCTATTATCAATATTACTTTCATAATATTTTGTGGAAACAAAAAGGGGAGGCCTTTGCCCAGCAGTGGGACAAACCAGGCTAATTAAAAAAAATATATATATTTTGTGGAAAATAGACTTAATAAAACTCATCATCAGCCTAAATAGTCCACTGCTGGACATGGACCTCCCCAAAATTGGGGGTATATGCCATACTCACCACGCTTGTCAGGCGGGTGGTGAGCGCAGTACAAGTTTTCCTTTCACAGGGAACCCGCCTTTTTAACCAGCTTTTAACCTTTAACGTAGACCACTCACTAAGAGTTTAGAGCAGGAATGGCGAACCTTTTTGGGCTGGCGTGTCATATTTTCTAAAAAATAATCAAATTAGGCCATAGATGGTGCCCACAAACTAATTTTGGCGTAGTATTTTTTGGAGCGGCTCTTAAACACACGTACGAAAAAGTAAAAATACCTAACGCAAGCGAAGCGAACTCGACTTTTTACGAAGATAGAGAGCATACCTACTCAATCCAAAGCGGTTAATAAGTACTACAAGAAGGATTACTCGCATTGATTCATTGGATTTCGTAGTGAATTTTGTTACTCTCTTGTTCGGTGGCGTGCCCAAAATATTCTGTCACGTGCCACCGATGGCACGCGTGCCAATGGTTCGCCATCCCTGGTTTAGAGCATCATCTGTTGAAAGGAAAGCTATTGGGCCGTTCTTAGATTACTTGAGAGATGTCATTACGAGGAGCTCTCACCCTACAGCTGGCATTAAATTATTATCAATGCCTCAATAAATACGGTACTGTGCTTCATTGGATCATCTAGGAACTACAAGATTGTCCTCGGATGTCCCGGGTTCGATTCCCATGGAGAGATGACAAAGTTGATTGATATTCTAATTATATGGAACTTTCTCTTGCTTGGTTAGAATACCTAATGCTGGTTGAATCAAATTTTCCATCAAGAAAGATGGTATTTGCCTGCTTGGTTATTATAATGCAGGTTTAGATGATTGTCTTTCAAGAAAGACGGTTGTCTTCTATTTGGGTAGGACAATGTAGATTGAATCAGCTGTCTGTCTGTCGAGAAAAAAACTTCAGTGCTTCGGAGGATCCGCTAAGCTGGAGATGCCAGTCAGTCTGACCAGCCTAGAGAACGAACTGTAGGAGGCCATGCTGACCCTGTCGAACAGACTATCCAAGAGACTGCTGAAACTAAAGAAACCCCAACCTTGGATGGTAACCAGCTTGATAACCGGTCATGGTACTTTTAACAAACATTCAACAATTGGTGGTACCACAGACAGCCCTATGTGCAGGGCAGAAAGCTGGTATTAAACCATATTACTCACATATAAAATAACAAGTGTACAGAAATTTCCTAATTTCAATTTATAGAGACTTGTTTTTGCTTTGTAATTTTGATAAACCCCAACATCAAATCCCGTGTACTTTAATTAATTATATAGGTACCAATCACCTAATCATCTCAGAACTATGACTCCTTTCATTTCAGTAAGCACAACTTAGGGAGCGCTGTTTACAAGTAAGCCACTTACAGTTCTTGTGAGTCTAGTTTAGAAGCGTATTTACTAACCCTACTCGACTTAACTTTGAATACGAATACCTAATCATAATAACTAATAGCCCACCCCTTTAATTCTAGAAATCATAACTTAGGGAGCGTTGTTAACAAGTTGGCCACTTACCAGTTCTTGTAAGTCTAGCTTGCGAGCGTATTTACTGTCTCTAAACTAGTGACAGACATTTGTTCAATAAGCATTTTTTAGTAGTTAAATGTTGAGTCCAGTTGATCAGGGATGTCTGCAGATCGCTGAGAAAATTCTTGATGTGGCGCCATCTATCGGCTACAAGCATTTTATTTTTTTATTTTTTTTAACGTTTTCCCATAATAAAAGGGAAGGCGAAGAGCTTGAGCCCAGTTGTGATAGTTTTCCATAACATTTTCAACATGTCATACAGCTGTAATTTTTTTAGTAAATTATGGTGTCCAAACTATATGAGACAGTTCCAAGAAAATATACTTAACTATAGTTAAATTTTTTACACTTCCCATACAAAATTTACCAAAAAACTGTTGGTAAGTTTTTTTTTCATGTTTCGATGCATATTTCCTAGTCAAATTTGAACTTAACCGTGAGGCAATACATTAATAAGGGTTATCTTAAATATTTTGTGATACTTCTATAAAATGTTTGCCCTATAGGGATTGTTAAATACGCTTCCCAAGAATATGAGCCGGTTTCTATGCACCGCCTGAGGTACCGTAATTGTCAAACTTTAATCGTAGCTAAGAATTTCAGAGCAAATCTAAGTCTGTTCTTGTTTAACAACGATTAAATTATAAATATAGGGCCTGTTATTAAAGTTCACAAGAAACCACTCGCTAGATTTAGTATTGAAAATGCAAGTGTAAAATAATTATATACAATTAATAAACATTGTAGGTACATTAATATTAATCATGACTTCCTGTATTCTTCACTGTGTAGGCAAAAGTATTTCGCCAGGACTGATGCGGGTGATACCCATCAACGCCTAAGTTACAATCATCATCATCTTCGTCATCAGCCACAACAGTCCACTGCTGGACATGGGCCTCCCCAAAATTGGGGGTATATGCCATACTCACCACGCTTGGCAGGCGGGTTGGTGAGCGCAGTAGAAGTTTTCCATTCACAGGGAACGCTGCTGCCCATTCTCTGAATTTATCCCTTAGTCGCCTTTTATGACACCCGCAGGAAGTTATGGGTTGATGCTATTCTAACCCGGCACCACACGGGGAACGTTACAATACGTACACTAAAATAAAACCCGGAAAGAAAAGAGAACATTTTCTGTTTTTCATCGCTCTAGCATGGAAAAGCCATTATTAAAAGGTACTTGATATTTTGCAGAAAATCCTTCAGCGCAAAACTACATTATTTGCAACTCCCTGAACGCAGGTAGATCCCGCTCGACTGCAGTTACCGTGATATACTGTGCAGGCAAGGCTAATGCGGGGTTAACCAGCTGAGAAACCATTTTTGTTAACTTGCGCTTCTTACTATAAATGTCCAGTAAACTAACAGTACACGGGTATTCTAATTTTTTTATTGTAAATGGATTTGTTTTTGACTCTAGTCTAGGTCAGGGGCGACATGGAGCGAACTTACCCAGAAGATGTTAGACAGACACTTTTAACTTTGAAATGTAGGAGGTTGTATGCATTCGGAAACACAGACGCAAGTAGTGAGTTCCACTCTTTTGCCATGCGCATTATGAAAAATCTAGTCCGAATTGGTGGAATATGAACTAGGTGGATGGTATTCTGCGGTGCGCCCTAGATCTTCGATGGTAGAGTAGAAGGGAGCTGGCGGGCAGTATATCAGTATATCACGGTAACTGCAGTTGGGACTAGTTCAAGAACAAAGTATTTCAAATGTTTCGGAATTGGAAAAGAAATTGGTCAAAACGTTACGGCTTAAAGAAAGAGCAAACAAATCGCCCCATGGTCAAGCCGTAATGTTTTGACCAATTTCTTTTCCTATTCCGAAACATTTGAAATACTTTGTTCTTGAGCTAGTCCCAACTGCAGTTACCGTGATATACTGCTCGGGGCGAGGCTAATGCGAGCTTAACCAGCCGCGGAACCATTTTTGTGTACCTGAGTTATGTTTTTTACTAGATGTGTCAGGCTTTCTGGGAGCAAACGATACATAGAATGTTCCAGCTGCCTGTATTCATAGCCATACTGTAAGAATTAGTAAAAGGAGATGATGGTTGGGTATATTACAATTTAATTATGCAAAATGTTGAAACTCTATCACTAGTAGCATTACATAGATCGCCGTAATATCTGGAAGCCCTTAACTAGATTTTTTTTTGGCATGAGAAGTTGCACTTAAAAATTGTGGTAAGTATTTTTTTAAAGTCTAAAGTTTTAAAATGTCGCTCATAAGCATAAATCAGCTCTATAAGGGCCTGCTTGAGTACACCCGACTGTTTTGAAGTGGTGTAATTATTTCACCTTTTCTTTTATCCAACGTTTTCCAACTCCTTGTGACTTTTTGTTCCTTTTAAATGACCTCATGTCAAGATCTTATAAATCTAGTACGAAATACTTGTAAGTACAATATTTTCTGCAGATCTTTGTGAAGACATTTATTAGAAGTTTTGAATCTTAGAATTTACTCTTGCTGGTTTGTCTAAACTGAACTTTTTTGCGTCTTTGTGTCATGTGATATTTATATTTCAATTCAATAAATATTTACAAGCTGTCGTCATTTCCATTTCTAGCCATCGTAATTCTTTGTAAATCGGAATAACTTTTTGGCAATATATAACGGTTAGTGCTCTAAGAACGATTTAACGGGACGTGATATTTTTAAACTGAGTTTTATGGTGACTCGGTGCTCACATTTTGTTCTATATTTGAATATTATAAAGGTAACGGGAAGTTTATTTCAATATTAGGTCTGTGTTACTCTACATGCAATTTTATTTCTTTTCATGAAGTAGATAGTGACCAACGATATTTTCTTTGTGGTCCTGCAACAAATTTAAATATCAGCGCAAATCGTAAATCTTCTGATGTTTTTAACAAAGGTTTGCTCTGACTATAAAAAACAGACACAGTTCACAATTAATCAAGTATATCCAATCTAAAATAAGAAGCCTGTTTTCTCTCAGCTAAATTCTTATTAATTGGATATTGGAGACTGCAAACACATAGGTAGTTCTTCTAAGAAAATAAATATGACATCTGATGATAGCTACCTAGCGATGTGTAATATGTGTATCTAAGCTATTCGTGTCAACCTGAACTGCATTCTTGATACAATAGCAAAACACATTCTTCTTTCACCCCGAAAACGTTCACTGTCCCGTTACCTTGCAAAACAAATTTTCGCCCTCAAAACTGCATTGTAATTTATTTTTGCGACTAAATTGTGCTATTTCTCAGTCGCAGAGCGGTAAGAGTGCACTAAATCAGTATGTTCGGACACATTCTACTGTAAATTCACATGTCTGCAAACCAGAAGCGTGTGTTGCGGACCGTAATGTGCCGTTTGAACCAGTTTCAACCAGATTTCAGTGCAACGTCTTATTACAAAACAAGTTCATTTGAATCAGCAGTTTATGCAAAATCTGTTGTTGAAGTTGTTTTGTACTATTCTGTGCTTCTAATTGGCTCGTATTTATAAAGCGCTCTCAAGATTGAGAGCAATATTAAGTATAGATTTGACAGACCATTTTGTACTGAAATGACATTTCTGATACGAACTCAAACTCGCTGTCACTCTTGAGAGCTGATTATAAATACGGGCCTAAATTTGCGTAGATCATGCAACAAACAGTCACGCGTGTTTTCCTAACGGGGTACTCAGAGCGTCATTGACAGCATTATAGCGTTTTCATCACGGCTGTCAATCTTTAAGTCATTTAAAAAATAATTAACTGCGTATTATAATATACCAAGTGATAGATCTCCTAATAACCATCATTATACGTGTTTTAGCCCGATTTACTTGAATACAGATTTTAGAAGAATTTAGGTTACTTTCCCATCCATTTTATAGAGTTTCAGTGGAAAATTGATCTCGTGAACATAACTTAGATGGAGGCTGGTATAAGTTTTATCAAGTTGGTGGAAGCGAAAAACTTCCATAAACTTACCTACCCCTATAAATTTTTATTTACGATTTCAGCTAACGCGTAAAACGAAGTTACTTTCATCCATATCAATTTAAGGTAAAAAATCTGCCAAGTTTGATAAAACTGTTTTTGTTTTTAGATCAGAACAATACTCTAAGTACCTACACAATATGACGCGACCAACTATAATAATTATATACCACGGGAAAACTCATTTAACGCGGGTGAACTCGCGGGCGGAAAGCAACTAGGATGATAAGATACTTAATACTCGTAAGGGATGCTTGAAAAAAATTATCAGTCGATAATTAGTTATGCGCATGTAAACCGTGTAAATCTTTGATAATTGGGTAGGTGGTATAACAAACTCAAACCTACTCACAACTTTTTATTACGGAAAAAGTGTGTTAGAAACTTTTCTTCCTTGTCAACAAAACGCCATGAACAACTTTGTAAAATCCTCAGCTGTGAAGCACTCTCTTTCTATGCCTATATTTAGCTCTTACAACTTTGCACTAAGCAGACGTTATTGAAAAACTTGGCGCAACGCACACCACGGCGCTAAGTATATCATAGAAATATTACAGTGGTATCTCGTAACTTTTTTTAAGAGCTTAATAAATATGAAGGTCTAAGAAGATATGTGTGATTTCTTTTTACTTTGGCAGAAATATTACTTCTTTATTTTCCATCAGGAAATAATTTAACTCTATCATTTGCTCTAAGATTCGGAAAATTATACTAAGTTTGCAAAAAAAGTTAACAACACGTCGGAACCGGCACGGCGACGATTACGTGACAATATATCTATGGGAATCGATGACATGCCGTGCCGTCGTCGCTGAAAAGCGCCCATTTTCAGGCTCTGATAACATTCCTATTCACATATTCTGAATACAATTTCAACAGCTTTTTAGCCTTCGAATTACGATGATAATTTTAAAATGAAAAATGAAAGACTGAATCGCCATACTCGCATTTCCAGTGATCTGTAATTAGAAAATGTCATTCCGACTGTGAAAAATTCAGACGGAGAAAGAATTAATATTGCGGAACGCTGAGGTCAAAATTCCGGTGATTCGGGATTAATTTTTTTAACAATAAGGCTAGAGATGTACCTAAATATGAATTTTTATATTTTTGTATTTGAAAATGTGACATTTTAGGCATTATTGTGTTATAGAACTGGAAGAGCAAACTTATGATCTTAAAACTTATGTCAAAGTTAATTGAAGAATGGATCGATTCAACATTTAATTTCTAAAATGTGCAAACTTAAAAACAAGAAAACGATTAAAGAAAGAAAGAAGAAAGAAAGAAAATACATTTATTCAGTACCCAAAATCACACAAGTACAAATAGCATATAACAAAATAAAAATAAAAACATGGACACCGAAAAGGGTACCCATCTCAGCATATGCTGCAGTTTAAAACTGCAGCGCTGGTTTTCAGCTGGGCCCACAGCATTTTTGACACAACAGATATAGTGCTCTTACTCAAAACTACATAATTATACACTATAAAACAAAACTACGAATATCATTCTTTCCTAAAACTAACACTGCTATTTAACTACGATATTTTAAAACTCCAAATCTATTAACTACATAAAATAAAACTAACCAACCTAACGCTGGGTATAGGTACAATTAAAAATATATTATGATTAAGACTATAATACCATTACATCTACACTAAGATCTACTTGAATACAACTATAATGGGAAAAATTAAAATAAAAACAAAAAATACTAAGCAACACAATGGGGTAGCATGTTGAGTTATATTAAGTGAGCAAAAAAAAATTATCATATATATTATATGGGTCAATTCACACCGGAAAGTGTTACGACGCGAGTGAGGCAGACGCATTTGTCAAGAGCGTGATTCAATGCTGTCGATTCTCGCGACATCATTCTAATTTTAACTCTTAGTGACACTGTCACTTTCCTAAATTTGACATAAACCAGCATAGCAAATAAAAACATGACTTTGACATTCCTAATCTGACGTAAGACTGCTTATTTGACGTAAAATAAGAGAACATGCTCTATGCTCAGTTCTTATTTAAAGCGTCTTACGTCAAATTAGGGACGTCAAACTTATGTGTTTATTTGCTATCCTATTCTTATGTCAAAGTTAAGAAAGTGTCAGCGTTATCTTAAAATTAGTTAAGGAATATTGCCGCCAGATTCGAGAGGAATATATTTAAAAGTATAGACATTTTATTTTGACAGACCTTAAAAATGCCGTGCGGCGTAGCCTGTCACTTCGTGGTACCGCAAGATGCATTTTCTCGTCAATTAGCGTCGTGTCTCTTCCATGTGTGAAACTGCCCCTTACTTAGCCAAAAAATGTCAAGAACTAACGACACAATATTTTTTATTTCCACCTGAAAAAGGGATGCTGACTCTACATAATTTGCTTTAAATAGTAATCCATTCACACTTTGATCAAACACAGAAAGCTAATTGATAACAAATGAGTATTTGCTACCAATACTAGTTCCAAATAACAGCAATACTCTACCGTCAACTTCTTTAATAAAAATCTCACCGACAGGTGGTGACTTGAACAGATTTATTAAGCTGAGCCCCAAATTCCCTGGAAAGTATTTAATGTGGCGTATACTGAGTGGCGATAAATTAATATAACTCGCTAACTTGGTTGACAAGACACAGGTTGGCCGGAAGTTAGGTTAGGATTAATTTTAAGTTGGAAAGAAACTTTTGGTCAGCCACAGCACAGGGGCACAGTACCTCATTTAAAATGAAAAAAGTAAAGTGCAAAATGCTGAGTAAAAAGTTACCGTAAATCCCCTAATACTGTCAGTTTGCGTAATGACTAAAAATAACTTGCTATTGCATAAAAAACGGCAGTGAAAATCATAGTCGAAAAAAAAAACAGCATACACCAAAATAAATTGTGTATTTTCGAGGTTTTTGGCACTCTAAATTCGCCTCGGGCAGTACTCGAACCTGCGACCTTCAGATGCAGTTCCATCGCTAACGCTATCGTCCAGTATGCCGTGTACATACTCGTAGGAAAGAAATTTTGAATTTTTTATTTTGAATTTTGAATTTTTTGATAGAACGGCATTCCAAAGGTCAAAGTCAAAGTCAAAGTCAAAATATCGCAGGTTCAAGTCCAGCCCAAAGTAAATTTATTATTTCTTTCTTTTCATATTACATAGATTGTTTACTTCTGTTTAGTTGTTTAAATGCCCACCAAACCCTGTATTATCTAGTTCAAAAACTGCAATTGTAGAGGTCGTTCTCTTCTTCTTCTAGATAAGATTTTCCTTTAAAAAATTCCAAGAAATAACAATAAAAGCACAGCGACGAATAAGTACATCTGAATCGCAGCTATTTTCTACGTGATTTCATCCGAGAAAAGGCGTTCAAATCGTCCAATTAACCGGTTTATACCGATTAAAACCGATTCGGAGGGGTTGGAACCGGTTTTATGACAGTTGCCATTTTGTACTATTATATTACTGTTCACGGATTTAAGCCGCGCCGTGTCAAATAAAGCGTATTAATAGGCAGGTGCATCCTAAAAATCACTTTAATTCCGTCTGAAATAGCAGGTTTAGAAATTTTTTTCGGCAGTAAAACGTGCCAATGTTTGACGAGAAATTTGACAGAGATACATGCAAGCATACGTAAAGTCACGCTTATTTACCTCACAGGGTATGTAGATCATTAAGTTTGAGTGATCTAACTCCAGTTGAAAAATTCAGCATCGTTGAGACAGACGCCTCATACAAGAGCACATTTTTGATATGTGTGAAGTGGTGCTTAAAGTTACAGTACGGCTGCTACAATTTATAATGCATGTGACGAAAAAAACAATTAATGCCGCCAACCTGGCCGCGAACGCATTTTTTTTTTAGGTTTTCTAACATGCAGTTCATTATAAGTGTAGCCGTTGTTTAGGCTCCGTGAAAAGCCGCCAGGGTTGCCGCAATCTAGCAGGGAACTTAGTCACCAAAATCCTTCCTGAGATACATCGTTCTCCTAGCACTAATACTTAGTACGAACTATTAAGAAAAAAAAAACATTTCAGAGGAAATGACCAACTAAACCGACCCGTCAAAACTATTTCCTAAGCTATTATTTTGCTATTTACCCTTGGTTGCATATACTAAGTATACCTCGGTGATGAAGCATATCAGAGCTGATTCGTTGAGGCGATCTTGCTTAGACTATAAGAAACTACAGACAAAACACCAGTGTAATATTCAAAACAACTGTATAACATCACGTTGTTCCTATTTTAAGAGCTTCTTCTTCCTGGTTTCGATCGACCCGATGAACCCTGTTGTTAGAGTTTTTGAAACCTCCTAATGTGCTATTGCACAGCTAATAGGCTTCTGACATGTGACATGGCTTTTTGTAACGACCAATATCAAAGATAGCGACCGGGACCTACGGCTTAACTTGTCCTCCGAAGCACGATATCTTTTTTATTGCAGATAACCAGGTGATTCAGCCGGTATTGTTCTAACCAAACTAGAGAATATCTCACAAAGTGATAAATTAACAAACGTAAGCCGTCGGCCTCGGTCGCTGTCTTTGTTAGAGGTCGATACATAAACCATGTCGGAGGCCTATTTGCTGTGCTATGAGGCGGTTTAAAAACTCTGACACCAGGGTTCATCGGGTTGATCGACTCGCCCACACGACTAGAAATACACGATCACACTCATAGGCCCCCACTAGGATTCCCTGTATCGGGGTGCCATGGGCATACACAGAAACATGCACAAAGAACACCCAGACCCAGAAACAGACATTTAAATTCATCATTCAAATGTCTGCCCCGGCCGGGAATCGAACCCAGGACCCTCTGCGTAGCAGGCAGATACACTGCCAACTAGGCTGTGGGGGCCGTCAAAAGAAGAACACGTTTTATCTGCCCAGTTATTTTCATCTGTCCGATCTCCATAAGTAATGTTTGCTGAGATTGCAAGTCACTCACCGTTCGATCCGTTTCGGACAAGGATTAAATTTTCCCGACAGTCATTGTTGGGTGCGAGTGTACCGAACAAGCTTTGAATACACCTAGTTTTGTTTTCAGTATTATGTCACGCGTTTCTATCCAAATTATCCCAATACCAACGAGTTGGCATTATTGTTAGCTGCTCCAGTCTACAAATCAAAGTCACTTACCTAATTTTGAATTACAATTTTTGAGGCATGAAGCTGTATCTGATCAAGTGGGATATTTCGTCCCCCTCTCTAGTATAGAAATCTTGTAATCATATTTTCAAATCGACAAAAATAGATGTTCTACGTAGTTATACTCTTAAAAGCGTAGCTACTGAGTACAAATCCATGGTAGCATTACGATCGAAAGCGATCGATAACCAATTACACCCCGTGGTATGTGCGATGGTTGACAACTAATTCTGAGCAACTACCAAAGAGCTTTGGTGCCACAACTGCCGCAACAATGTTCTCTGTGCAGATGACGTGTCAATATTGTCTCTTTGAGTTTGGTTGCAATGTGTCTTCGCGTATAAGTATCCTTTGGGTCATTCTTTGAGAGGTCGAAATTTTCGGTCACACGCTTAATACTCTAATGATATAAAACGCACAGCTTTAACTCTTTTTTATATGTTTGTTTGTTTAATTGACTACCTAGAATTCCTAATTTCAACATAATATTACAAAATACGTTAAACAAAACTTTAGTTAGAAACCTGAAATCGGGGTCAAAACTAGCGTTCTTCGCGTGTCACACTCTGCTCTTCCGAAATTGAAAAGCTTATAGCAATTTATTTACCTGGACTATGTCATACTTTTTACCCATAAAAATGATCCTGGAAAACCACAGATTTATTTAAAATAATAAACTACACACATATTTAAACACCAACATTCACAAAACAAGCACTTTGTGTCGGTCACACGTTTTCGAGACTTTTGAGCGCGCGGTTTGAAACGACTCGTACGCCTCAACGAAGCTAACTATGACCAGGAAAACACTCCCGCCATTTGCCAGTCCTGACATGGCATCTGAGGAAAGAGGACTGGTGACTCATCGCAGTTCCCGAAAAAAAATAGAAGGTGCTTAATTTTCGAGACCAACATTTTTCTACCGACGCAGATCACTCAAGTGGACATGTGTAATGTATGATAGAATAACATTTTGAATCTGTTATTACTATTATTAACTCGTAAATATAACCGAGATTTTAGATTAACTTTAAAAAAAGGAATTTATTGCATAGTTTAGAGAGAAATTGCGAAAATACCCTAAATTCGGTCACTTGGGTGGCGTGATTTGGGTGGCATTTTGTCCACCAAAGCGACATTTCACACCACTCAAGTGACTTATCTTATTACTTAAACAAAATTCATATGAATACCGCGTTCTTATTGTATAGTAATTTATGTAAAACATTATTTATGAAGCGTATAGTGATAATCTTGTCTAATAGCTCGTTTATTATGACTTTTCGTTTTAAGGAGAACATTTTTGACAGCTGACTGATAATCCTTCACCCCGGAACTTCTTCCTCGGCGGAAATCTCATTCGGACATACTCAGGCTCCCTGGAGAGGCAATTCACGCGGCCTGCAACTACAGGCCGGTTGCTGGGTTCTTCTTTAGCTACCCTCCGCGGTCAAGCCCACCGGGTGAGACCCCATGGCAAGTCGTGCAATTAACTGGTCGATGTTCTCCCACTCGAGATCTCGGTGAAGCACATCGTTTCTCATATATATTGGAGCCTTTATTGCCGATCGGACAGTTAAGTTTTCCTGGGCTCTGATCTTCTTTTTCAATGAGTTGCACGCGAGAGCGTACCAAGCGGGCGCCGCGTACGTCAGCCTTGCGCGCAAGTACATTTTGTAGATGTTGAGCTTGGTTTTCGTGGGCAGTTTGCTATCTTGCCGCAGTTTGGCTCGAGCTGCCTTGACTTGTCCCACCACTTTCGTGTTTTTTCATGGTGAGGTTCCTGTCTATGGTTATACCGAGATGTTTGATAGGGCTTTTGAACTCCTGCCAATGGAGGCGAAGTGGGGATGGTATGTGGCATCTTCTTGTGATTAGAGCCTGTGTCTTGGCAACGTTTGCTTTCACGCGCCAATGGCTCAACCAGTCTGGGAGCGCGTCGACCGTCGGCTGCATTTTCTTGGCTGCATGCTGTGGTTTGTAGGACGCTAAGATGAAGGCCGCATCGTCAGCGAATAGAGCCAATTAAACGTCACCCACTCAGGGTATGTCGTCCGTGTAGATGGAATAACACGCCGGGGAGAGACAGCCAGCTCCCTTGAGGGACTCCCGCTTCGATTGGGTGTTCAGTGGATCTGGCACCTTCGACGGCCACGTGGAAGTTTCTGCCTCTGAGGAATGACTCGATGGTCTTGACGATCCTTCTGGGTGTTGAGGTTTTCGACAGTTTGTTGACGAGCCCGTCGTTCCACACCCTGTCGAATGCCTTTTCCATGTCAATTATTACGAACACCGAGTATTCCATCTTGTTCATCCTCGTAGCCATGTCATGGTTCACTCTAGCAGGTTAGAGAGTTGTGGAATGCTCTTAGCGAAACCCGAACTGTTCTGGTCTTGAGATATAATGTTTGGCTATGTGAGGCAGGATAAACTTCTCAAACACTTTGGAGAGCGTTGGGAGCAATAAGATGGGCAACGCTCCGGGTTGGCCAAGTTCTTGCCTGGCTTCGGAAGCACAATGATTTTTGCGCTTTTCCATGGTGTGTGGAAATGACCAGTTCTGAGGATCCCGTTGAAGACTTGGATGATTGCTTAAACGGTTTTCTTGGGTTATTTCCCCCAACTCATGTTTGATTCAGTTGGTGAGGTGGTTGAGATGGTTCTTTAATGGAGGGAAGCTGGTGAAGAACTTTCTGGCGCTTCTTTTCCTCTAGCAGGTCTCGCAAGTGTTGTGGGAGTGGTTGCATTTTGTTCTTGGCTTGACCATCCTTGAGCTTTCTCCAATCACCACAAAATGGCGTCGTGGTGATTTTAGTGGTAGCTTGGTCGATTTCTCCAGGGGTCGATACGGGATGATCCAGTTGGAAGGTTTCCATTTAACGGTAATAATTCCTGAAATTGCGACTATGCCTTGAAGGGATTTTCCGTTTACTTATTATAAGGTAAGAGATTTCAGGATAAGATTTGCAGTTCGCATTTAAGTTTTTGAAGTAAACAAACTGTTATAATATCATTAAAAGTAATCAAAAAGGATATTAAACTCATGCTGACGCTGGTAATCTTTCACTTTTTCCTCATAATAATAACAAGGTCACTCGAGTGGCACAATATGTCACGTTTGGTGGCATCGAAAATTTCGAAAATTAATTCTGTTGTAACCTGTGGTTAGATATGAGTAATTTTTTGTAATTAAACTTCTATTGATCCCTTTATTATTCTCCAATATAAAAAAATGCCAAAAACGCACAAAAAAAATTCGCCACTAAAGTGACCCGAAGAATCATTTCTGAAGAACGACCCCTTTGATCATTTGCGGAGGTAATGAAGCTAGATCCTAAAGAAGGTAGGCCATTTGGCTAGTATGCAATAACGGCTTGCTCTTTTGCGTTACAGGTAATGGGGGAAGGCTATAGGACATGACAGCACATGGCTCACCTATTTTTTGTTTCGGCACACCTTTCAACACCTAGCTTTATTTAATAATCAATGAAGTAACTGATCCACTAGTTAATGGCAAGTAACTTGAGATGTTACACGCAGCTTGCACTTGCATTGTAACGCTGAACGCACATGGACGCTTTATTTTTTACTGATTGCTGAGGTTCGAGGCCACTACTGGCCACAATTAGGCGTAGATAAGATTTAACTAAAACAAAACCATACCCAGTTATTGGTTATTTTCCGTCTTGAGCGAACAGAAAAAGATGGCAGTATAGACGAACTTATTATAATTCTGGCACTTCAAAAATCTATGGATAGTAACGACAAGTTAAGTCGTGATGTGAACGGGTTAATTATCCGTATTTTCGCAATATTCCTAAGATTTTCGCTAAGAGTTTTATCATTAAATCATTCTCCGACATGCGCTTACGAATCACTCTCAGTGTGTCTCAGCAAACAGTTTCACCCAGTGATCAGCTCGGGTTAATCAATGACGGCAACTGGGCCACTAGCTACCGCTTAGATATCCGGCCGCGGTAATTATTCCGTTGTCTGCATTATTCATTACATTGTACTATAAATTACTGATTATGTCGAGTGTAAGTGATTGCGAAGGTATTCTGATACATAGGTATATACATACTATCACGCCTGTGTCCCTAATGGGGTAGGCAGAACGTAAACAACCCAAACATAGGTCGTTCCGCCACGTCCGACAAGCTTCGAGGGTTGTTTAAGATAGATCTGTACATTGCTGTAGTGACAGGTTGCTGTAGTGTCAGCCCAACGCCCAAATTACAATATACCTACTGAAACCCTCGAATCCCTTAGCTGGTTTTACAGCATGCCAGGGAGGAGATGCAGCTGGCACATTTTATGTTTTTGCATCGCTCCCAGTCCAGAATGGAAGCAAGTGTCCTTGACAGTATAAAATCGCACGTGCTGTCAATTAACTTCGAGAACAGGAAAACAAAATTAAAAGAAGAGAAACAACATAAATATTCTAATACCGTCCCTCTGTCTACGAGATAAAGTTTATAATTTCCAAGACGTTTCCTAGAAAACAATGCCTTACCTGCTGTGGCTTTAATATTTTCAACACAATCCTCGGAGATTTTCTTTTTAAATTTATAACATTACCCCACATGTGGAGCCCGTACCGCACGCGCTCTCAATACGAATGGACCAAGAGACGAAAGCCATTATTATACGGCCTTACATTCCTCTAAGGTGTAGTGGAAATGTGGCAACATTGTCGTTTTAGTTTCAAGAGTAGGTAATTTTAAATCGTTTAATTTGATAAGTGGGTAGACCTACCATTTTGTTACTACAGCAATGTACAGATCTATCTTAAACAACCCTCGAAGCTTGTCGGACGTGGCGGAACGACCTATGTTTGGGTTGTTTACGTTCTGCCTACCCCATTAGGGACACAGGCGTGATAGTATGTATATACCTATGTATCAGAATACCTTCGCAATCACTTACACTCGACATAATCAGTAATTTATAGTACAATGTAATGAATAATGCAGACAACGGAATAATTACCGCGGCCGGATATCTAAGCGGTAGCTAGTGGCCCAGTTGCCGTCATTGATTAACCCGAGCTGATCACTGGGTGAAACTGTTTGCTGAGACACACTGAGAGTGATTCGTAAGCGCATGTCGGAGAATGATTTAATGATAAAACTCTTAGCGAAAATCTTAGGAATATTGCGAAAATACGGATAATTAACCCGTTCACATCACGACTTAACTTGTCGTTACTATCCATAGATTTTTGAAGTGCCAGAATTATAATAAGTTCGTCTATACTGCCATCTTTTTCTGTTCGCTCAAGACGGAAAATAACCAATAACTGGGTATGGTTTTGTTTTAGTTAAATCTTATCTACGCCTAATTGTGGCCAGTAGTGGCCTCGAACCTCAGCAATCAGTAAAAAATAAAGCGTCCATGTGCGTTCAGCGTTACAATGCAAGTGCAAGCTGCGTGTAACATCTCAAGTTACTTGCCATTAACTAGTGGATCAGTTACTTCATTGATTATTAAATAAAGCTAGGTGTTGAAAGGTGTGCCGAAACAAAAAATAGGTGAGCCATGTGCTGTCATGTCCTATAGCCTTCCCCCATTACCTGTAACGCAAAAGAGCAAGCCGTTATTGCATACTAGCCAAATGGCCTACCTTCTTTAGGATCTAGCTTCATTACCTCCGCAAATGATCAAAGGGGTCGTTCTTCAGAAATGATTCTTCGGGTCACTTTAGTGGCGAATTTTTTTTGTGCGTTTTTGGCATTTTTTTATATTGGAGAATAATAAAGGGATCAATAGAAGTTTAATTACAAAAAATTACTCATATCTAACCACAGGTTACAACAGAATTAATTTTCGAAATTTTCGATGCCACCAAACGTGACATATTGTGCCACTCGAGTGACCTTGTTATTATTATGAGGAAAAAGTGAAAGATTACCAGCGTCAGCATGAGTTTAATATCCTTTTTGATTACTTTTAATGATATTATAACAGTTTGTTTACTTCAAAAACTTAAATGCGAACTGCAAATCTTATCCTGAAATCTCTTACCTTATAATAAGTAAACGGAAAATCCCTTCAAGGCATAGTCGCAATTTCAGGAATTATTACCGTTAAATGGAAACCTTCCAACTGGATCATCCCGTATCGACCCCTGGAGAAATCGACCAAGCTACCACTAAAATCACCACGACGCCATTTTGTGGTGATTGGAGAAAGCTCAAGGATGGTCAAGCCAAGAACAAAATGCAACCACTCCCACAACACTTGCGAGACCTGCTAGAGGAAAAGAAGCGCCAGAAAGTTCTTCACCAGCTTCCCTCCATTAAAGAACCATCTCAACCACCTCACCAACTGAATCAAACATGAGTTGGGGGAAATAACCCAAGAAAACCGTTTAAGCAATCATCCAAGTCTTCAACGGGATCCTCAGAACTGGTCATTTCCACACACCATGGAAAAGCGCAAAAATCATTGTGCTTCCGAAGCCAGGCAAGAACTTGGCCAACCCGGAGCGTTGCCCATCTTATTGCTCCCAACGCTCTCCAAAGTGTTTGAGAAGTTTATCCTGCCTCACATAGCCAAACATTATATCTCAAGACCAGAACAGTTCGGGTTTCGCTAAGAGCATTCCACAACTCTCTAACCTGCTAGAGTGAACCATGACATGGCTACGAGGATGAACAAGATGGAATACTCGGTGTTCGTAATAATTGACATGGAAAAGGCATTCGACAGGGTGTGGAACGACGGGCTCGTCAACAAACTGTCGAAAACCTCAACACCCAGAAGGATCGTCAAGACCATCGAGTCATTCCTCAGAGGCAGAAACTTCCACGTGGCCGTCGAAGGTGCCAGATCCACTGAACACCCAATCGAAGCGGGAGTCCCTCAAGGGAGCTGGCTGTCTCTCCCCGGCGTGTTATTCCATCTACACGGACGACATACCCTGAGTGGGTGACGTTTAATTGGCTCTATTCGCTGACGATGCGGCCTTCATCTTAGCGTCCTACAAACCACAGCATGCAGCCAAGAAAATGCAGCCGACGGTCGACGCGCTCCCAGACTGGTTGAGCCATTGGCGCGTGAAAGCAAACGTTGCCAAGACACAGGCTCTAATCACAAGAAGATGCCACATACCATCCCCACTTCGCCTCCATTGGCAGGAGTTCAAAAGCCCTATCAAACATCTCGGTATAACCATAGACAGGAACCTCACCATGAAAAAACACGAAAGTGGTGGGACAAGTCAAGGCAGCCCGAGCCAAACTGCGGCAAGATAGCAAACTGCCCACGAAAACCAAGCTCAACATCTACAAAATGTACTTGCGCGCAAGGCTGACGTACGCGGCGCCCGCTTGGTACGCTCTCGCGTGCAACTCATTGAAAAAGAAGATCAGAGCCCAGGAAAACTTAACTGTCCGATCGGCAATAAAGGCTCCAATATATATGAGAAACGATGTGCTTCACCGAGATCTCGAGTGGGAGAACATCGACCAGTTAATTGCACGACTTGCCATGGGGTCTCACCCGGTGGGCTTGACCGCGGAGGGTAGCTAAAGAAGAACCCAGGAACCGGCCTGTAGTTGCAGGCCGCGTGAATTGCCTCTCCAGGGAGCCTGAGTATGTCCGAATGAGATTTCCGCCGAGGAAGAAGTTCCGGGGTGAAGGATTATCAGTCAGCTGTCAAAAATGTTCTCCTTAAAACGAAAAGTCATAATAAACGAGCTATTAGACAAGATTATCACTATACGCTTCATAAATAATGTTTTACATAAATTACTATACAATAAGAACGCGGTATTCATATGAATTTTGTTTAAGTAATAAGATAAGTCACTTGAGTGGTGTGAAATGTCGCTTTGGTGGACAAAATGCCACCCAAATCACGCCACCCAAGTGACCGAATTTAGGGTATTTTCGCAATTTCTCTCTAAACTATGCAATAAATTCCTTTTTTTTAAATTAATCT